>JARQWZ010002350.1:147500-238576 GCA_033150135.1 Gobio occitaniae | reverse complement strand
CGTCAGCTGCATGGAAAAACAAAAACTGGCAACACCTGCTTTTATAGGACAATGTTATAAGTCTGCATATAACTGCGCATGTTGTCACTGTATTAAGATGTACTGAAGAGTAGCGGCTGTAGTATCACGCATGGCGAGATTCAGCTCCATTCAGAGATGATCAGCCCAGCAGCGCGACGGTATCGCGGATGAGAGAGGCGCTACCGGACCGGTGCGTTTGTCTTCCGTATCCCGGACATGTCGTCCCCGTCGCCGGTGCAGATCCGAGAGGCGAACGCGCACCTGGCCGCGCTTCACAGGCGGGTCGCGGACCTGGAGCTGAGGCTGGAGGAAGCGGACAAGACCGTCCGGGAGCAGGCGGAGAGTCTCATCCGCAAAGACGAGCAGCTGAGAGCCACCGCGCAAGACATCACGGAGGCCAAAGACAAGTAGGCGAACTATCGTGTTGTTCATGTAAAATGTGTGCTAAATCAAAAAAGCTGCTGTAAAAGTGGAACATAAATATCCAACTGCAATAAAGCTGTTGATTTTGTGTCCTTAACCCCAGGATAGAACTAGCTTTTTTCTTCTTTAGTTAGAATTAAGGGGTGTAATGGTTAAAATCGCTCGCGGTTCGTTTTTTAATCGCGGTTTGGGGAAAATATCTAATCGCGATTATTCTGGTTAAACTTGCGATTGCGATTTAAAATGCTATTATCTATTTACAAATTGAAAAGTGTGTATATAACATTTTGTTTTTATATATTAATATTACTAATAATAATTATTATTACGGCTAAATAAAAATAATAAATATTACTATTACAATAGCATTCATTATTAAAAAAATTATATAGAGCATTGAATAATAAATATAACAGTATAAACATAATATTTATATTTTACAGAAAACTAAAACATTATGGGTTACCTGTTAATATGCAGACAGCCTAT
The DNA here is from genome assembly GCA_033150135.1 of Gobio occitaniae. Classification (NCBI taxonomy): domain Eukaryota; kingdom Metazoa; phylum Chordata; class Actinopteri; order Cypriniformes; family Gobionidae; genus Gobio; species Gobio occitaniae. Next base: position 237,643 of record JARQWZ010002350.1, on the reverse strand, counting down.
GACTAAAAATCATTAGAAAGGTCTAAGAAAAATATAAAAAATCAGTGCTTTTTATCTGTGTCTATGAAATATGAGCCTCTTATGCATCCACTGTGGGGATTAAAACTCCTGTAGGCTACATTGAAGAAAAACATATGGATTGTCATATACATTTTTTTAGAAGTATTATTTTTCTTATTTTCTACCCAAAAGTTTAATTCATACTGGAAGTCAGAGGGCGCCCTCGAGCAGAAACTCCACATTTGCGTCAGAGAAGTAATAGTATTCAGGAAATCCCTAATGTGAAGCGAAGCTAGCTGAATAAAACGAAGATAGAAACGTTTTGATTAAACATGACGACAATAAACACGACTGCAGTAAGATATGGTGTATTTGAGTTCTTCAAGCCTTCTCGGGTATTTTCTCACGGCATTCACGTGCCATTAGGGATGCGCGGTATACCGGGTACTGGAAAATACTGGTATATATTTTATTTCAAACGGTACGATATCATGATTTTGCTCATTTCGGTATATGCTGCTGCTCCGAAGTTCACCGCTAGGTGGCAGCGCGCTACCCAAAATGATGTGAAACCGGCAAATGTGGCAACAGAACAAGATGAATACAGCAGTTGAGTCTCACTCAACACGCACAAAACTCATAAAGACAGGAGAAGACGTGAAATTTGGAATTACTTTGCTAATAAAACTGCTGAAGAACCTTCAAACCTTGCCAAGCATCGTCACTTAATTCCTGACTTGTAAGAGATCAACAGGTGAGTGGATCATTCAAACGATCTAATTTAGACATTTATTTTCTTTCAACACTGATCAACGCACGTACATAAGATCGTATTGTTTAAATATAAATAAATCTCCAGCGTTCGTTTCAACCAGTGACGTTTAGACCTCATAATATTTGCACGCATACTATTGCACTATTTACATCCGCGAAAGACATAACCAACTGTGTTTATGTGATTACTCACTAAAGGTTGACATTTTTGACATAATTTTGTGTGTATTTGACTAAGGAAAAACAACTTAATTTGGAATGCGCAAGCTCTTTAGGCTTGTGTGTTTGTTGTTGGTTTGAGCGTAAAGAAAACTCTTAAAGAGCTCTCGTCCCATATGTATTACGAAATGCTATAAAATCGCTTGCATGTTCAAATTGGCGAGGTTTAAAAAGACGTGGGCAGTGATTTCCGTCAGTTGTCCCGAAACGGAAGCGAAAGTGTTGAATCGGAGCGCGCAGATTGCTTTTATAGTGCAGGTGCAATGTCTTTTGAAGCCAGAAGCAAATTGCTAATTTTGAGTGAATGGAGACGCGCAGTAATGCTGAAATTACTTACAAGAAAGTTTCCAAATGACTGATTTGATAATCTTTGTTGATTTATTTAATAATAAACATTTGCGTTAATTTCCCGCTTCATAAACCCAAAACCTGCGAGAGTGAGTCAAATTATGCGCAATACCCGCATCAAAGTTCAGACCCTGTGTGGTATCGATTTAATATCGCCGCGTCATTCGCGCAAATCGCGCTGCAGAATGTCTATTTGTGTCTTTGCATTGACTTAACAAATAAATCACTCGTGCGAAACGCTTCATTCACGTCTGGTGTGAACGCACCTTTAGACACTTTATCTTTATGCATTTTGTAATGATTACGATTGATTTTTGATTGGTGCGATGCCGAAAAGTTGCTGTGTGGCGTTCTGCACCTCTAATGGTGCGTTCAAACCAGACGCGAATGACACGCCGTGAATTGAGCGTTTGACGTGTGATTTGTGCGAGTGGCGTGAGTTGAAAAATCTGAACTTTGTCGCAAAACTCTTACATAGTGCACCTTTAATTAACGAATTAAGTAATTTAGCACAGAGATACACATTCTAGCGAGCGCTGATATAAACGCACTCACCCATGTCGTTTAGCCAGCAGGCGATCTTCCTGTACACCTCATCACACGCCGTCACAGTGATGGCCAACATGATTTTAGGGATAAATCTTGCTACTCTCGGAAGCTCCTTAATCCCCATCACAAATTCCTGCCAAACATCAATTCATTACAACATTTGACTCAGTCGGGGACACTAAATATTCAACTATATCACTGATCAGCTCATTTCAATTATCATAGTCATAATTAAGAGATAAAATGTTAAATATGATTTTAAAAGTCCTTATTATTAAATAAAAAGTCAAAAATATGACATGCTAATTCATAATTATGAGAAAATGTTGAAAATATGACATGCTAAGTCATAATTATAAGAAAATGTTGAAAATATGACATGCTAATTCATAATTATAAGAAAATGTTGAAAATATGACATTAAGTCATAATTATAAGATAAAATGTTTAAAATATGATTTTAAAAGTCCTTATTATTAAATAAAAAGTCAAAAATATGACATGCTAATTCATAATTATAAGAAAATGTTGAAAATATGACATGCTAAGTCATAATTATAAGAAAATGTTGAAAATATGACATGCTAATTCATAATTATAAGAAAATGTTGAAAATATGACATGCTAAGTCATAATTATAAGAAAATGTTGAAAATATGACATGCTAATTCATAATTATAAGAAATGTTGAAAATATGACATGCTAAGTCATAATTATAAGAAAATGTTGAAAAATGACATTGTAAGTCATAATTATAAGATAAAATGTTGAAAATATTATTTTAAAAGTCCTTATTATTAAATAAAAAGTCAAAAATATGACATGCTAAGTAATAATTATAAGATAAAATGTTGAAAATATGATTTTATAAAGTTTTATTATTAAATAAAAAGTCAAAAAATACTGCATGCTAAGTCATAATTATAAGATAAAATGTTGAAAATATTATTTTAAAAGTCCTCATTATTAGAAAAAAGAAAAAAAATATGCATGCTAATTCATAATTATAAGAAAATGTTGAAAATATGACATGCTAAGTCATAATTATAAGAAAATGTTGAAAATATGACATGCTAAGTCATAATTATAAGATAAAATGTTGAAAATATGATTTTAAAAGTCCTCATTATTAGAAAAAAGAAAAAAATATGCATGCTAATTCATAATTATAAGAAAATGTTGAAAATATGACATGCTAAGTCATTATAAGAAAATGTTGAAAATATGACATGCTAAGTCATAATTATAAGATAAAATGTTGAAAATATGATTTTAAAAGTCCTCATTATTAGATAAAAAGTCAAAAATATGACATGCTAAGTCATAATTATAAGATAAAATGTTGAAAATATGATTTTAAAAGTCCTCATTATTAGATAAAAAGTCAAAAATATGACATGCTAAGTCATAATTATAAGATAAAATGTTGAAAATATGATTTTAAAAGTCCTCATTATTAGATAAAAAGTCAAAAATATGACATGCTAAGTCATAATTATAAGAAAATGTTGAAAATATGACATGCTAAGTCATAATTATAAGATAAAATGTTGAAAATATGATTTTAAAAGTCCTCATTATTAGATAAAAAGTCAAAAATATGACATGCTAAGTCATAATTATAAGATAAAATGTTGAAAATATGATTTTAAAAGTCCTCATTATTAGATAAAAAGTCAAAAATATGACATGCTAAGTCATAATTATAAGATAAAATGTTGAAAATATGATTTTAAAAGTCCTCATTATTAGATAAAAAGTCAAAAATATGACATGCTAAGTCATAATTATAAGAAAATGTTGAAAATATGACATGCTAAGTCATAATTATAAGATAAAATGTTGAAAATATGATTTTAAAAGTCCTCATTATTAGATAAAAAGTCAAAAATATGACATGCTAAGTCATAATTATAAGATAAAATGTTGAAAATATGATTTTAAAAGTCCTCATTATTAGATAAAAAGTCAAAAATATGACATGCTAAGTCATAATTATAAGAAAATGTTGAAAATATGACATGCTAAGTCATAATTATAAGATAAAATGTTGAAAATATGATTTTAAAAGTCCTCATTATTAGATAAAAAGTCAAAAATATGACATGCTAAGTCATAATTATAAGATAAAATGTTGAAAATATGATTTTAAAAGTCCTCATTATTAGATAAAAAGTCAAAAATATGACATGCTAAGTCATAATTATAAGATAAAATGTTGAAAATATGATTTTAAAAGTCCTCATTATTAGATAAAAAGTCAAAAATATGACATGCTAAGTCATAATTATAAGATAAAATGTTGAAAATATGATTTTAAAAGTCCTCATTATTAGATAAAAAGTCAAAAATATGACATGCTAAGTCATAATTATAAGATAAAATGTTGAAAATATGATTTTAAAAGTCCTCATTATTAGATAAAAGTCAAAAATATGACATGCCAAGTCCATACCAGCACATCCCAAAGACTTTCAATGAACCAAAGGTCAGGACCAACTATTCTTTCAGAGTTTGATCCTGATGAATCTTGTCATTGTCCTCCTGGAATATAGCCATGATGTGTCTTCCTACATGGTTGTTTAAAGGGATGGTTCACCCTGAAATAAAAACAAAGCCATCTTTTACTCCCCCTGCTGTTGTTCCAGTGCCCTGTGTCCTTCTGTCTTTCTCAGACCTTTAAGAAATGAAAAGAAATGAAGCTTCATCGCTTCGCTTCAGAAGGCCTTTATTAACACCCCAGAGCTGAGTGGAGCAGTTATATGACGCACAGATGCATTTTTATGGACTTCAAAAACAGCTACTGCTATAAAGCTTGGAAGAGTCAGGTCATTATTAATATAACTCTGTGTTCGTCTGAAAGCAGAATGTCACACACACCTAGGATGAGTCGAGGGAGAGTAAATCATGGGGTCATTTTCATTTTTGGGTGAACTATCCCTTTCAGCATTAATTTGAACATGTATGGTAAAAACAAATCTTCAGCAATAGATAAAGGCTTAAAGCTCCACTGTGTGATATTTTCCCCCATCTAGTGTAATGTACTGTACTATACTGTACTATAATGTTGTGTATAATACTATAGACACAGCCACTTGATTGAGCGATTTATTTGTGATGGAATAATTACTTTATATAATTTAGTTTTTATTGGTTTACACACATGTTGTACAGTTAATCTGAGCCGTGCAATAAGTGATCACGGATATTATGGGATGGTTTGATGCAGTGCAAGAGAAGATAATTTGATCTTGACCCTTAAGAAACTTTAATACTGTCACGTTACAAATCTGCTTCAAATTGAATTAAAAATTAAATTACAACATTGAAATAAAAATGTAAAGGGTGTACAAATACTGTATAAAATCGTGAATATAAATAATTGGTAATCATGTTAAAAAAATAACAAAAAAACATTTATCTTTGATATTTTATAACTTTTATGTTGGTTTGGTCGTTTGGCTGTTTCCTTATAAAGGTCCAGAAATTCGTGGGTTTTTTTTGTGTAATTTGTGGCTTTTTAATTATATGATGTCATTACGTTGCTGTCTTGACGCCAGCCAATCGCTGCATTGCTGATCGTGGTTTCGAGTATCGGTGCATCTGCCCTCTTCAGGGAACACAAGAACGCTCAGTGATCTTAGATCATTTAATCCAGATATTTAAATCCAATCCGCAAATTCGTTTGAAGAACCAAATTAGCCAGAGATCAGTTATCACGATTAAAAGACCTGGGCCCGTATTCATAAAGATTCTAAGAGTCCTCTCAGAAAACTCCTAATTTAGCTTAAAAACTTTTACGTAGGAGTCTTAGCTTAAGATAGCCTGGCGTGGCCATACTCAATCTAGTCAGAATATGAGTCTGGTACCGCTCCATTGAGCTTTGATTATGGGGTGTGTTTCAACCGAGCCAGGAAAGACCTCAATTGGATAGACCCACAACCAATCAGAGCGACGGAGCGACGCGTAACGTTAGTTGTCAAATGTCAACAGAACTCAACTGCGCTGTGTTGCCAAGTCCGTGTTTTTCTCCATGTCCGCGGGTTGAAGCGACCCCAATTATGTGATTATATAAACCCAGGAATGCGAATTTTAGCAGGCAACCTTGCCAAAATAACATATTTTGCCAAACAAACGCCATTTTTTTCCAGAGAAACCCCCGAAAGTTATTGTTTTGGGCTATAGTTTTGAGTAGCAATTGTGCGCGACATTGCAAAAACACTTGGAAACCCTGTCTGCACGCACGCTGGATTAAGTAACGTTACAAGAAAAAGATGAGTGTAAACGATCTTTGCCAGTAATAAAATAATTTAAGGATACACAGAGTACTTACCAACACGATCATCGTTTCTGAGAGAAATAGTGAAGGTGAATGCATATACGAACAAGTTCTCCGTTTAGGATTAGAGCAAATTCAACCCAAGAGCCTTCGATGACGTGGATGATTACGCTACTGTTGATCATCTGTCAATCATCGTCTAAAGCCCGCCCTGATGATTTCATTGGTCCGAACAGTTTCTGTTCAGGCATAATTACTCCTCAATGGAGCGAGTCCAGACCGAATTGCCCGAGCAAAACATTTTGTGGGCGGGGCTAAATTCGGCTGGCATCCAGGCTAAGCTTAAGAGCTATTCGGGACCGATCTGAGAGCAACTCTGAGCAAGGAAAATACAAAAACTTTTATCTCAGTGAAGAGGCGGGGCTGACCCCGTTGCTGCGCATGACACAGTCTTTTGAAGGCTGTGATTGGTTGGTTGTCCAAAAAGGGGAAAAAAGGAGCGCTTTTAAGTATAGGGTCTATTCTAAGCCTTCACTTTGAATTTACAAGCGCAAATTGTCCTATTTTACCGTTCTCTTTCTCACACACACACACACACACACACACACACACACACACACACACACACACACACACACACACACACACACACACACACACACACACACACACACACACACACACACACACACACACACACACACACACACACACATATATATGTACACTGAAAAATTAAATTAAGCATAATTAATTAGTGCTCGTTTAAATAATTTAAATGTAGTTTTTTGATTTTAATTTGAAAAAATGAATTGGTTTTATGGGAATTGCATGTGTTTTTGTTTAAATTGAGATCAAATAAATTGATTGCGACCACTTACGATAACATTTTTTAGTAAATTCAACAAATAATTTTTTTCAGTGTATATAAATCCTTTTATTATTTACCATGCTGTTCATTTCCTATAAGGTATTTGATTGGCTTAGAATTATAAACTTTGTTCCACTCTTTCCAATTCCACTGATTGCTGGCATGTCTATTTAATTGGTGGTTTGAAAGTTGGGTTTAATTCAACAAACATGATCCCAGCACAATCCAATCTAAAGCGTCTTATTAACTCACGATCATCCATCGTCTGCAACACATTTCTTCTCCCTCTTCGTCTTTCCGCCATTTTCTCCGCTGCTAAAGAAACTCTTAAGCCTCTTAAAAGTCCTCGTCTGTGTTTGACAAATTTGACCTTAAGACCTCTTTTAAGGGTTAAGATGCTTTCTGAATTACTGTTTTCTTTACTAGGATTTTTTAGTTAATTTTAAGAGTAAACGCCCACATTTCTAAGAGTTTTCTTAGAATTTTGTCACTAGGAGCTACTCTTTGCATTCAGATTCTTTATGAATACGGGCCCTGGGATCTGTCAGATCATCTTAGATGTGTTAAGCGAGGTATGAAGAACGAACCCCAGGTCCTCTCTCATCCTTCACCGGTGTTGCTCGTCCTTATTCCTCTGTGCTCCCTCATGAGAACTTGAGGCCGGTCTCATTCTCGATCTCGCTCATCCACCGCCACACTCCAGCTTTAACTTCTGGACATTCGTCAGCGCTGCCTAGGGCTGCAACGACGCGTCGACGTCATCGATGCTATGTTTAAAATGCTTCTTGTGTTCATATATTTCATTATAAAATGGCAAACTATGTACACTACCCTTCCTGAAATACAATTAATATTGTCATCATTCATTGATTTCATGTTAAAATAATATACAAATTCACTACCCTCTTTGAAATACAATAATCAGTAAAAAAGAATAATAAAATTAATCCGGAAAAATAATCGCTAGATTAGTCGACTAATCGAAAAAATAATCGTTAGTTGCAGCTCTAGCGCTGCCACACACTCGCATCTTTCACCGCCGCCATTACTGAACTACAACTCAAACTAGCGACAACATCAACGTCATCGCTCTCAGCCACTCCCTCTGTTCGCGGATTGGACCGGTAAAAAATTGTTCGGGAGAAAACCTAAGCATATACAGACAGAGCGACACGCGTCATAATCTGAAGGCCACGCCCACCGGGGGGGAAACAATCAAACGCTCTCCATTGACTTTGCATTGTGTGAGGTTGCATCCTTGTCATTTCGGACTTATAACAAAAAACTGAACAATGTCTAAAAGCTGCTGTGTGACGAAGTGTACAGCAAACAAGCTAAACAACACCCAGAAGCAAAAACCCAGAAGTTTTTATAAGCTGTTGACCCAAAAAACGAGCGTTTAAGGACAAAAAAGTGGATTCAGGCCATTGAGACGCGTTATATTACACTGAGAAGTACACACACTACAGGAGAACGTCATCAGAGACAGTAAATATCACATATAAACCTGACATTTGGATATTTGACTTAACAGTGACAACTTATTTACTGCACACACACACACACTGAGACACACTGAGTGTCAGGATCCCAAAATTGACCCATTCTTCAGCTGAAGCGTCACGTTTTACTGCCTTTATCGACTTTTGTCTCCTTAAACTCTCGTTTTTTTGGGTCGACAGCTTATAAAAACGTATTACTGTGTTTTTTAGCTTGTTTGCTGTACACTTTGTCACATATCCGCTTTTAGACATTGCTCTGTTTTTTTTTTTTTTTGATAAGTCCGAAATGACAAGGATGCAGCCTCACGCAATGCAAAGTCAATGGAGAGCGTTGGTCAATGTAGATGTCAATGTACAGTCAGAACTGCAATACATACAAATAGGAAAACAAAACAGCCAGCCAGGGGGAGGCTAAACATTATATAAAAATATCAAAGGATTCACAAACAGAAACCGTTTTAATGGCTTTCTTATTGCGGGAATGAAGGATAGTATTGATATATGTCTGTATTTCTTTTTCAAGAACCAAAAACAAAGGTTGGGTTTTATTGTACTTACATTTATGTATATGGAATTTAGCTAAAAATAAATTTATAATATAGTCTTCTTTCCTTTTACTTGAGGGGATATTATTAAAACCAAATATAACGTTTTCTAAACACAAAGAAAAAGTGGGGTCAATGTTGTCGATTATTAATCTGGACAAATATTTCCAAAATGTTCTTACATGAACGCATTGCCAAAATAAATGAAACAAGGTTTCAGCCAATGTATTGCAAAAAGAACCGTTCAGATCAATCCTTTTTAAATTTAACAAGAAAATGATTTACTGGGTAGTACCTGTGTGAGATTTTGAAACTTACTTCCTTTTTTTTAATTTACCAATGAATAAATATTTGGTATGGTCCAGGGGCCTGTTTCAGAAAGGAGGTTAAGTGAAAACTCTGAGTATGTTAACCCTGAAATAAGGGAAACTCTGGGTTTTCTGTTTCAGAATGGGAGATATGTCAAACCCGAGAAAGCAGGGTAAGTCAAGCCAGTTTCTGAAAGAGAGGTAACTTATACTCAGTTACTATGGTAACTTACTCTGTGAACCTAACCTGGTCAGGAGCAGGTTTTCTTTGGTAAACCCAGAGTTTCTTTCAGTCTCCTTCACTTTTTTAAAGCGCCAGCTGTGTTTAAATAGTTTATTCATTCATTCAAACTGCACAAATGCTTTTTTTACTGAGTATTTTGGTCGTATTTCAAGTACAAATATCAGCAAATTATAGATTTAATCTAATTCTAAAGTAAGTGAAGTTTACTTAAAACAAATTAAATAATCTGCCACTTGACAAAAATACATAATGAGAAAAGCATTCTTTGCAGTGCAGGAACATTCATTCATCGCTCATATTTCCATCATGAGGACACTGTCAAAGTGACAAAAATGACATGTCCTTTTCTACAGGATCCTGATGTTCACTTGATAAACCTCTAGAAGTATCCCTGATAACTAGAGTTTCCTTTAGGATTTCCAGTGGTTGGACACATTGATGACACTCATATTCCCATCATGAAAACGGATTACTGTATGGGATGGAAGGATGCTACCAGATGATAGTACGAGATATATGCCATAACCACCACCACCACAGCTGTTAAATACATTTATTTACAGTTTTTATGGTCATCTTTATTTCCTACAAATACTTTATTCTTTTTCCTGTTGGATGTTATATTCTTCCTCCATCTCCTCTTCATCTGTCAGTGGTGCTGGTGTAGAAGTCAAATGTTTAATGTCATTCCCCTGATTAATAAATGTAACCGGCGGGATCAGAGAACATTTCATTATGTGAAAGAGCACAGACCCTTTCCACATTTCTGGGTTTTCTCAGAGCGGAAGTCGTCATAGGGTTAACTTTTATAGCGGTGAATGAAAGAATAAATTAAATATATTTTTTGTGTCCCCATTTGTTCAAATAGCAAAAGAAAACTCCACAATAGTGATTTCACAACTTTCAAAAAGAGGGCAAAAATAGAGTGAGATTGATAACGGAAGTGAAAAGAGAGAAAGATGTTAATTTTCACCATCACTCCCATAGACGCTGTATTAGAAACACTCTCACAGCAGCGGGAACTTGTTTTTTGTAATATGATGCAAAAGTAATATAATACAAAGTATTAGTGTTATAAATGTACATACATTTAAAAAAAAAAAGAATACAAAAAACGTTGCAGGATTTATGATATTGATGAGCATTAAAAGACGTCATCACTGTGAGACGGGTCTATGTGGGAAAAGCTGCTGCACATTGGACACTGAATGATATTTAATTAATATGTCAAATGTTTGTAAAGTCATTAAACCAACACCCATGAACATTTTATGCTTAAAGCTTTACCTGATTGAATTATGTTTTTATTTTTCATTTTTAGCTGCTGCCACATTATTTTTTTGCCTTTTGGATACCATGAAAATTAAACTTAATTAAAATAATTAAGAATTAAACTTGCATATTGACCCGGAAGTATGCAAACATCTTTTTCTTGGGTGCTGTTGCCATGGTGAATCGTAATTTCGGAGCTCCATTGATCGTGGCTTTTCATAGTCGTAGTGCATGAGCTTAACTCAGACTCAGTCTACTCAGAGTTGATCGAACTACCTCAATTCAGCTGTTCTGAAACCCAAAACTCAGAGTTTCCCATCTCAGAGTAAGTCAACTCAGAGTTCAGCTTTAAACTCAGAGTTGGTTGATCCTCCTTTCTGAAACAGGCCCCTGATGGCCTTCCATAATAAACCTTCAACCAGTCTATTCCAATAAACAATACCGTTTGGCCTGGTGACAATATCTTTTCGAAATAATGAACATAGTTTTATTATCATTTACGACTACGGTGGCAAAACACATTTTTCCAATTACAGTGTCAAATAAAGCAAAGGAAGAAAGGGGATCAATACTGGTTTGGGTATTCGCTCTGGATGATGCCAAGACCCCTGTGGGCAGACGGAGAACTGCAGGAAAGTGGAAATTGAGCGGAAGTACAAACTACCAGTGTTGGGGAAAGTTACTTTGAAAAGTAATGCATTACAATATTGCGTTACTCCCTTAAAAAGTAACTAATTGAGTTACTTAGTTACTTTTTAAGAAAAGTAATGCGTTACGTTACTTTTGCGTTACTTTTGCGTTACTTTTTCTCACCTGGGCTGGGCTTGCTTTTTTGTTTAGTTTTTTAATAGCAAAAAAATCCTTTTTTGTGCAAATGTAAAGACCTCCTCATACCAAAATTGAAATAATAAGCCTCAGGGTGAGATAAAAATGCAAATTTACGCATGAACCATACTGCCGTGCTGTGCTGCCATTCTGGATAATGGAAGAATAGGATGCAGGAGAAAAACGTTTTACCAATAAAAACAAAAAATCTAGTAATTTTTGCTCATGGCTTAACTGAATCAAAGATCAGCAGCACGACATTGGTCAATAAAGGTAGATTAAATGCATAAAAATATTTGTTTTATTTAACATTTATATATTTGAGGTTTGCATAGTATTCTGATTTTGCATTTGACTGATGTTATTAATTTTGAGGAGTACTGAATCTTTATTGTGCAAGTGAGATAAATAAATGCTCACATTTAGTCTAGAACTACAATAACACATTTACACACAACGCCTCTGCACTTACTCTCGATTTTTCTCAACATGGGGACAGGAGAGTCAGTCAAATAAACAAATAAATGTGAAAAAGTAACTTGCGTTACTTTTTTGAAAAAGTAACTCAGATATTTTGTTGTAAATTTGAAAAGTAATGCGATACTTTACTAGTTACTTGAAAAAGTAATATTATTACGCAACTCAAGTTACTTGTAATGCGTTTCCCCAACACTGCATACTACTATTCCAGTTCTTCAAAGCTTCAAACGGATTCAGTGTATTTTCCTTTTGTCATCTTAATTTGGGAATTATTTTTAGTGAAAAATATTTAGTGTAGGCCTATTTATTTATTTAATTATTTGATTTATATTTGATCTGATCTCTTTGCTGATGTTTGCACTGTAAAATAAACCCGTCTTTTAAACGGCTCTCAGACACTCGTCAATCGTATTTTTATTTAATGCCAATTCAATATTATAATCTTATCAGTTAACGGTTAATAATCAGATAATGAGCGGCGGTTGTCGTTGGGAAAATTAACTGAATGAGCATCTCTACAGCAGTGTATTTTTAATTTAATTTAAATGAAGAATAGTCAACATTATGCCAGGATGACTGTCCTTCCTAACGTACCTGAAGATGCTGCATTTTGGCTAGCGATGCACGATATTGGATTTTTGCCGATATGCCGATATTTTTCAACTCATTTTGGTCTATGCCGATATCTATATATGTTTATTTTGTTCCTTTTTTTCCCCCTGTATTTTATAATAAGAGTATATTAAAAGTGCTGAAAATAAACAATAATAAAGTCAGTGATTTTTCACCCCAGACAGATGCAGTTGTCACCTAAATATTGTATTTTTTGGGTTTAATGTTTGTGCACATGAAGTGGGGGTGGCATGGCATCAGTTGATGCTGTATTTAGCTTCAAATAAATAAATAAATATTTTAGTGCTCCTTGGATTATTTTTCATCATCCATTTCATAAAACTTTATTACATCTTAATAAACTGCATATAAAAGTATTTAATTTACAGGTGTCATGCTTGTGCTTTGACATCAGTACTGCTTTATTCAGAAAAAGAAGTAACTTCTATTTATTTGTGTATTCTACTTTTCATTTTATTACTGTAACAGCGCTCGCACTAAATATGCTAATGTTCTAGAGGGCGGGCACTAGGACCCGGAGGAGCTTCAGCTGCTGCGCTAGAGAGAGAGGAGACGCGATTGGGCTAGTTTTGGGCTAGTTTTGTTGTGGAAACTTGACAATCCTGCATTGATTCCTAAATTCAAGGCAGCATTTAAAAACTCAATATAAATCACCATACATGCAATGAGCACACGGCTGACATGATCTTATCGCTATAGCAGTTCTTGCACACGTGAGTTATTGCTGGCTCATATCAACACGTTATCATATCGGCATCATTTTATCGGCCGATGGCAATTTTTTATATTTTAAGCGTTTATCGGCCGATTCCGATGCTATGCCGATAATATCATGCATCCCTTATTTGGCTGCTGTCTGTAGATTTCCTCATGCACAACTCGTATTCTTTCGGATGTTTCATACGCAAATGTTTTAACAGCGGCTGTTGTTTAGGGTCCTCGAGACAAATCGGCATTGCAAATTGAACATGTAGCTCGACTTGAATTGCCTTCTTTTGACTGAAAGTACTGCCAAACAACACGTTTTCTGTTCATGAGTTCCATTTTCACTTTCTCACAGCCTGCAGTCGAACGGTCCAGCTGGTAAACACGTTCCCATAATCAACAGCGGCGTCATTACCTGCGACCAGCGGAGCGTGTAGTGCAAGCCGGCTAGAACTCGTGAATCTTCGGATGCGGAGCCGCGTGAAAAGTTAAAAAACATGCACACCGCAACGTGAAATGGGGTCTTGCGCACTCAACGCGCACTACCGCCCACTTCGCGATGACGTCATTTTTGCGTCAAACACCCGAAACGTTTTGCGCTGTCATTAGCGCGAATCGCGAATTCGTGTCTTTGCATTGACTCCACATGTAAATCACTCGCGTTTAACACTTCATTCGCGTCTGGTGTGAACGCACCATTAAATAATTTTTTTCACGGAGGGTAACGCCTGTCATTGATAGGCGAGTCCTGGTTAAAATGTTTAAATCCAGAGAAATAAGCCATTCTTGGAAATAGGGCTGCACTATTTGGGGAAAATATCTAATTGCGATTATTCTGGTTAAAATTGCGATTGCGATTTAAAATGCAATTTTTATTTTATTTTTACAAATGAAAAGTGTGTATATAACATGTTGTGTTTATATATCATTGCTAAATAAAAATATTTAACAAAATAAGAAATATTACTATTACAAAAACATTAATATTACAATAACAAAAATATAATAATAATAATTATATTTCACAGAAAACTTTTTACAAAAAAACTGCTGGGTTACCTGTTAGTATGCAGACAGCCTATGACTTAAAATCATTAGAAAGGTCTAAGGATTTATTGTAAATAATTGTGCTTTTTATCTGTGATATCAATTTCTTAAAGTCTATGTCTTTAATATGAAATATGAGCCTCTTTTGCATCCACTGTGGGGATTAAATCTCCTGTACATTGAAGAAAAACACATGGATTGTCATATAAATTTATTTAGAGAGAAGTATTATTTGTTACCAAAAAGTTTCATTCATACTGGAAGCCAGAGGGCGCCCTCGAGCAGAAACTCCACATTTCCCTCAGAGAAGTAATAGCTTCCAGGAAATCCCTAATATATGTGAAGCTAGCGCTTTGTAAGTTAGCAGAACTGAATAAAAAGAAGATAGAAACGCTTTGATTAAACATGACGACAATAAACACACGACTGCAGTAAGATATGGTGTATTTGAGTTCTTCAAGCCTTCTCGGGTATTTTCATAATAATAATAAAGTATTCAGTGCTGATTATCTGCCTCATTCTGTGAAGAGAAGCCACATCAGCTCACAAACACTCGACTGACGATATGACGTGAGTTAAAACGGGTTATTAAACGTATTTTGTTGGACAACTTATTACTAGTTTGTGAAGATGTTTGACACGTTTGCTTTTTCAAACGCACATTATAATGGACTCAAACTCGCAGTGCTTTCAGACGGAGCAGCGTTTACTCTGCACGATTCATCGAAATCAAACCGCAATCGTGATTTGGCTTGTGTGCGATTATGAAAGCGCAAAGACTGCGATTTTATTTAAATGAATAAATGATCCGCGTGTGTGAAGATCGGCTCTGAGATCAGTAAACGCTGCTCCGTCTGAAAGACTGCGAGTTTGAGTCGTTTCTATCTTCGTTTTATTCAGCTAGCTTCGCTTCACATTAGGGATTTCCTGAATACTATTACTTCTCTGACGCAAATGTGGAGTTTCTGCTCGAGGGCGCCCTCTGACTTCCAGTATGAATGAAACGTTTGGGTAGAAAATAAGAAAAAATAATATAAATTTATGACAATCCATGTTTTTCTTCAATGTATGAGAGATTTAATCCCCACAGTGGATGCATAGGAGGCTCATATTTCATATTAAAGACATAGACTTTAAGAAATTGATATCACAGATAAAAAGCACAGATTTTTATAATAATAATAAAAATAAAAAATATAATAAAAAAAATATATATATATAAATATAATTTAAAATTTTTTTTTTTTACAATAAATCTTTAGACCTGTCTAATGATTTTTAGTCATAGGCTGTCTGCATATTAACAGGTAACCCATAATTTTTTAGTTTTCTGTAAAATATAATTATACTGTTATATTTATTCTTAAATGCTCTATTTTAATTTTTTAATATTGAATGTTATTGTAATAGTAATATTTCAGCAATAATAATAATCATAATTATTATTATTAGTAATATTAAAGGGGCTATATGCAACTTTTTCCCCAAAATAAACGTAACAATAGCCTTTTTATTTTACCATTTATGACTCAAACATCTCCTGATGAGCATACTGACACCTTGTCCGCTCACAGTGGGTGCACCTATAAGCCTGTATCCTATTTTTCCTATTTTCTGGCGGGTCGTCTTTTCCCGCACTGTCTGCGGATGTGACGTCACCACCGCTGCGAGAGCGAGCAGAAAATGAGAGCAGTTCTGTTTTTTGGCCACAGGTGTCAGTCGCGAGTTTAAATTTTAGAAAAACGCATATAGCCCCTTTAATATATAAAAACAAAATGTTATATACACACTTTTCATTTGTAAAATAAATAAATAATAATCACATTTTAAATCGCAATTTAAACCACTATAATCGCAATTATATATTTTCCCCAAATCGTGCAGCCCTACTCCTGATCGCAGAGACGCTGGGCATTTATTCATTTCATTAAAATCGCAGCCTTTGCGCTTTCATAATCGCACATAACCCAAATCGTGATTGCAGTTAGATTTCGATTAATCGTGCAGCCCTACTTGGAAACATTTGGGATAATGTAAGTACAGAAGTCAACAAATCATATAACACTGTTCTAGTGGTTTTTGGACATTTTAATCCAAAAATCTTACATATTGTGCCTTTAACCAAACACCGTAATAAATCTACAACTGCTTCTCAAGATTGTTTTTTTTTTTCTTTTAGCAATTTTCCTGAAGGTGAATGATCTGTTATGACCAGTGTAGGTGAAAGTTACTTTGAAAAGTAATGCATTACAATATTGTGTTACTCCCTTAAAAAGTAACTAATTGAGTTACTTAGTTACTTTTTAAGAAAAGTAATGCGTTACGTTACTTTTTCTCACCTGGGCTGGGCTTGTTTTTGTTTATAACAAAAAGTTGTATTTTTTGTGCAACGGTAAAGACCTCTTCATACCAAAATGTAAATAATAAGCCCCAGGCTGAGGTAAAACTGCAGATTCCCTCATGAACACTAGAGGGCGCAGCTCTGGATAATGAGAGAATAGACGCAGGAGAAAAATCTAGTAATTTTGATCATCAAAGGTCAGCAGCAAGACATTGGTCAATTAAATATAAAGGTAGATTATGCATAAAAATAGTTGTTTTATTTAACATTTAATTATTGGAGATTTGCATAGTATTCTGATTTAGCATTTGACTGATTTTATTCATTTTGAGGAGGACAGAATCTTTATTGTGCAAGTGAGATGAATAAATGCTCACATTTAGTCTAGAACTACAATAACCATCATGTTCACACACACACACACACACACACACACCTCTGCACTAACTCAACATTAGATTAGATTAGATTCAACTTTATTGTCATTACACAAGTACAAGTACAAGGCAACGAAATGCAGTTTAGGTCTAACCAGAAGTGCAATAGCAGCAAGTGCAGGATATACAACGTTTGCATAAGTGCAGGACATGGATATGTACAGAGTATATATAAATATATCTATAAATAGAGAGATGGTTATTACTATAAACAGAATTTACAGGTGAATATGTACAGTGAATAATATACAGATGGCTTTTACTATAAACAGAATTTTACAGTTAGAGGTATACAATGATATGTTAGGCTAAAATGAGGAAACCACATGAGGACAGGAGAGCTGTCAGTCAAACTAATGTGAAAAAGTAACTCAGATATTTTGTTGCAAATTTGAAAGTAATGCGCTACTTTACTAGTTACTTGGAAAAAGTGATATTACGTAACTCGAGTTACTTGTAATGGATGACTGAGCCACACTGTTCTGATTGGTGCAACTAATGGCATGTAAATTGTGACGTCGTTTGCTGATTGAAAATGTTCTTTTATTTTCCACATAGGGAGATTTTCTTCCTCCACGAGAAGCTTTGTCAATCAGAGAAATCCATCCATAAACTCAACCAGACGATTAAGGAAAAAGACTCTCTAATCGGACAGTTACAGCACCGATGTCAGCTGCTGGACAACATCTGCAAGAGCCGGCCGTTACTCGACGGCATGCTGGCCCAGATGGCGGAGGCGGAGCGGATGGGGCCGGTCCGAGACTTGGGGAAGCCCACCACCAACAGCTCGCTCACGGACGCAGAGTCCAACGGCAGCCCCTGCCGCCTCTCCAACCACAGAGACTTCTCGCTCAGCGAGGACTCGGACGATCAGGAGTTAGATGGGGTTGTGTTCGGGACGACTGTATGAGCGTTCATCTCGGTCCTCGTCTCAGGTTCAGCGGCCTGTGTGTTTAAAGGGTACAGTTGATTCAGCGTCTGCTCATCATTGATTTAAAATAGCCATTGTATCATCATATGGGAATGGGATTCCACTGTAAAGAGAGAACGCCTGGTCAGTTGTGCAAAGGTAAGGTCCCATTTAAAGGGTTAGTTCACCCAAAAATGTAAATTGTGTCATTAATGACTGAGCCTCATGTGGTTGGACACCCGTCAGACCTCCGTTCATCTTCAGACACAAATGAAGATATTTTAGTGTAAATCTGATGCTCTGAAAGGCCTCCATTGGCTCAACTTTACACTCTCAAGACCCTTAAAAGACACTAAAGACTAAAGTTACAAAGTCCATCTCACTACAGCGGCTCTACAATAACTTTATGAAGACGAGAATAGTTTCTGTGAGCAAAAAAACCCTAAATAACGACTTATATAGTGATGACGATTTCAAAACACGGCATCATGAAGCTTCGAAGCGTTATGAATCAGTGAGTCGATTCAGCGGTTTGAAGCGTTATGAATCAGCGAGTCGAATCATGATTCGGATCGCGTGTCAAACCGCCAAACTGCTGAAATTTGGCGATTCAAACCGCTGAATCGACTCACTGATTCATAACGCTCTGAACCGCTGAATCGACTCACTGATTCATAACGCTCTGAACCGCTGAATCAACTCACTGATTCATAACGCTCTGATCCGCTGAATCGACTCACTGATTAATAACACTTTGAAGCTTCATGAGGCCGTGTTTTGAAATCGTCATCACTATATAAGTCGTTATTTAGGGTTTTTCTGCGCACAGAAACTATTCTCGTCTTCATAAAGTTATTGTAGAGCCGCTGTAGTGAGATGGACTTTGTAACTTTAGTCTTTAGTGTCTTTTAAGGGTCTTGAGAGTGTAAAGTTGAGCCAATGGAGGCCTTTCAGAGCATCAGATTTACACTAAAATATCTTCATTTGTGTCTGAAGATGAACGGAGGTCTGACGGGTGTCCAACCACATGAGGCTCAGTCATTAATGACACAATTTACATTTGTGGGTGAACTAACCCTTTAATGGAGCCCCTAAAGGGACATAATGAAGGAAGAACTTACTTTTCTCTCACAAATGTTTTGCGTTACCCAGAGAAACTTTTGCAAAATGCTTAAATATTTGCGAGAGAACACATTTTTCCTGAGCGTTCATCTCGGTCCTCGTCTCAGGTTTATCGGCCTGTGTGTTCGAAGGTTACAGTTGATTCAGCGTCTGCTCATCATTGATTTAAAGCTACACTGTGTAACTTTTTTAGTTTATTTTTAGCTAAAAACACTTAGTTCTTTCAAAAATATATGTGCTCATTAATGTATATTTACTTCTTTCACGTAATAAAGTATTCTGGTAAGTTTATAATATGCCATTGTAAACACATACGGGTGAGGGTTTGAATGCGGGTCGCCATGTTGCTCCTCCATCTTGAAAGTACATTAGCCAAAGAGGGACATTCCCGTAAATTCAAGCTTCGCCTTTGGTGTTTTAACACTCGATGGCATCAAATGTGGACGAGGTCGAACTGGAAGCCATGTTAATCTTGGACTAAATCGGCCACCGTAGGAGTTAAAACGAAATCGGAATTGAGAGGAACAGAAACTAATATTCACTGGATGGTCATACACAAGTTCACCACTAGATGGAGGAAAATATCACACAGTGGAGCTTTAAATAGCCATTGTATCATCATATGGGAATGGGATTCCACTGTAAAGAGAGAACGCCTGGTCAGTTGTGCAAAGATGCGGTCCCATTTAATAGAGCCCCTAAAGGGACATAATGAAGGAAAAACATCTGAGATGGTGGGAAAATTACTTTTCTCTCACAAATGTTTCAAGAAACTTTGCGTTCCCTTGCTTAAATATTTGCGAGAGAACACATTATTTTCCCTCCCATCTCATCCCTTTTAAGGGCTCTGTAAAAATATGTATATCGTGGTCATGAAGAACATTCTCAGCTCAATTCGTTCCCTCGTTTTAAAGGTGCAGTGTGTAATATTGGCAGCTAGTGGTTGAAATGTGTACTGCAGTCCAAATTTCGAAATATTGCTTGCCCCGCCCCCTCACATTGGTTGCCAGATTGAGGACACGTGACATGAACGAGCGCAATTGACAATGGAATGTGACGAGCCTTAAGATGAGTGGATTTATACGCGTTTTAAAGGAACACGCCGACTTTTTGTGACTCTTATTCCCCGTGTCCCCCAGAGTTAGAGAAGTCCATACACACCATTCTCATCTCCGCGCCATAACTCTGTCGGACGCACCCACCGCTAGCCTAGCTTAGCACAAAGACTGGAGGTAAATGGCTCCAGCTAGCCTACTGCTCAGTAAGTGTCAAAATAACGCCAACATTTTCCTATTTACATGTTGTGATGTGTATAGTTCCATCGTGTACTAAGACCGGCGTACAATTAAAAGTTGTGATTTTCTAGGCTGAAATGGCAGGAACTATACTCTCATTCTTGCGTAATAATCACGAGCTGTGAGCCGCCCCATGAGTGCAGCGGCGCAGTGATATTACACAGCAGCTGAAAATAGTCCCCAGTTCCTTGATTATTACGCAGGAATGAGAGTATAGTTCATAGCCATATTGGCGTTATTTTGTCACTTATTGAGCAGTAGGCTAGCTGGAGCTGTTTACCTCCAGTCTTTGTGCTAAGCTAGGCTAGCTGGAGCCGTTTACCTCCAGTCTTTGTGCTAAGCTAGGCTAGCTGGAGCCGTTTACCTCCAGTCTTTGTGCTAAGCTAGGCTAGCTGGAGCCGTTTACCTCCAGTCTTTGTGCTAAGCTAGGCTAGCGGTGGGTGTGTCAGACAGAGTTATAGCACGGAGATGAGAATGGTGTGTATGGACACGGGGAATAAGATAAAGTCCCAAAGTCGCCGTGTTCCTTTAACTTATCGTCACATATAACCTGAGCTCTCGGTTGGTTAACCCAAATCTTGCTTACTCAACACATTTCAAACATTTGTTTTTCTGAGATGCTTGTATGTGAATTTTGGATGTTTCCTAAATCTCTGCAAACATATGGTATTTTGTGCTTTAGTACAATTTAAAAATGACATACGGCACCTCTGAGTAAATAATGCACACATTTATTCCATTGGTTTACTAAATCGTGGCCCTAAATTCCTTGTTTTAGTTCAATCAAAATGAGGGATCAAATGAATTGCCCTGATTTTGTAAAACGAGATTGAATTCTTAATTCATGCCCACGATATATCTTTTGTTCCTCATGTGCAGGGCTGCATGTGTTAAACTGGTTTTCCCTTCCCAAGTTCAAATTTGCATATACGGTGATATTTTGTTCAACCATTTATACCTGGATTTATTAGGTCACGTGAATAATATCAGAAGGTTTTTAAAAGGATGTACAGATTAATTGCAATTTACTGCAGTTAATTTGCAGTTTTGTGTTCAAATGTGATCCAGTCCTGTTTAGAAATGTTTTGGATATCTCCTCGATGTAATATATTGTGCTTGCTGTTTTGTCGGAGCCTCTCGGTGAACAACTTCAACAGATGTACAAATGATGGATTCTGGTCTACATGCCGTCATGTGTGAGGTTGTTGTTGATTTATCTACTAGCCTGTTCGTAGAGCCTTAATATTTGGATTTAGATCCAGTGTCATCGGTTGTATGCCATGCATAGTTTACATCATAGATTCACAAATCACATTGAACACAATGCAATATTTGCATAACTATGCTGGAAAGCAAACGTATAGTTGTAAAGGAATAGTTCACCCAAGTTTTTGTTATTTGTTTACGCACCTTCATGTTACGACAGACGTGTATCACAAAACATATTTTGAAGAATGTTGGGGTGTAGATGTCTTGTGCACTGCAAAAAATGCTTTTCTTACTTAGTATTTGTCTTGTTTTCAGTCCAAATATCTAAAATCTTACATTAAGAAGCATTTACTAGACAAGCAAAAGTTGTCGTCTCGTTTTGGGGGAAATAACTCAAAATTAAGGGAGTTTTTGCTTAAAATAAGCAAAATAATCTGCCAATGGGGTAAGAAAAATCTCAATTCAAACAGAAAACAAGATTATTTTTCTTACCCCATTGGCAGATTATTTTGCTTATTATAAGCAAAAACTTCCTTAATTTTGAGTTATTTTCCCCCAAAACAAGGCAAAAACTTTTGCTTGTCTAGTAAATGCTTATTAATGTAAGATTTTTTAGATATTTGGACTGAAAACAAGACAAAAATATTAAGTAAGAAAAACATTTTTGCAGTGTGTTCGACAGTCTTACAGTTTTGGAATAAGAAGGTGCATTTTTCTCCACATATGAAGTAAAACAGTTCCTAAAAGACTCATGGTTGCCTGTTTTAATGGAATTTTTTTTATTCTGAAAATGTATAATAAATTATTTTGTTACTATTGAGTGCTGTATACATCTAAATTTGTGAGATTGTATATATTAAAAGTGTTTAAGTATGCCTTAAATTTTAGATTGGGTGAATTGTTCCTTTTAACTATCCCTTTTTTATCACTACACTTGTCAGTTACATTTAAGCAATGATCGTGTTTGTTTTGTATGGGATTATGTTCATCCGGCCGGTTGTTAACGCAGATTAAAGCGGAGCGATCTTGCGTCACTCTGAAATGGTTTATTCTACGTCAACAACTGGCTAGATGTACTTTATCCCGCTTATTACACGGCTACTTGCTGAAAAGATTCGTTTTTACCAGATATGTTCAAATTAATGCTTCCATTGGAACCCGTTTTTCAGTCACAAAATGGCGCCATACAGGCGACAGCGGAGTAACACGTAAAGGATAGAAGTAGTACCGGTTATGGAAGGCCGTTTCAGCATAAAAACGTTCCAGCGTTACTCGTCGTAATTATATTTTTACTAGTAACAATTAAATTAAAGAGCGCTACAATTCAATTATTACTAGTAACAATTACAATTGTAGAGCTCTCTAAATCAATTCTTACTAGTAAAAATGCAATTGCAGAGCTCTATAATTGAATTTTTACGAGTAAAAAAACAAATTAAAGATATGTATAATTGCAGAGCTCTGTAATTGAATTAGAGAGCTCTCTAATTCTATTCTTACAAGTAAATATGTAATTGTAGAGCTCTCTATTTAGTACTACCTCATTATGATAATTAGGGTACGCCTCACGCTCATGCATATTCACAAAATGGCCGACTGCACTGCAGGTTGTTCAGTCAAGGCATTTTTAATGATGAATAGAAATGCAGAGGTCTGCAACACAAAGTTGATTTGGCGCTAATTTGATGTAATATTTAATGTTATATTAAATATGTGTTTTTTTAATGTTGTAGTTTATGTGGCAAATGAGAATTTATACAATTATTGAATAAATTTAGATACAAAGGTCTTGTTAATGTTTTTTAGTTTTGTTCAAGGTAATGAAAAAGCACAAGTAATGGAAGAATGTGTAAAAGTAAGGTATTTTGGGCAAAATAATATAAGTAATCATATAGTTTCTGTATTTTTAAAATGAACATATTTATTGAACAAAAATGAATTTTATGTATCAAAAATTGTACAAACTTTATTAAAGTGATTGTTTTGAACAAATTTAGACATTATTAAAAACATTATTTTCTGAAATCATACAGTGTAATATGGGAATAATGAAAAGCAAATTTTTCTTAAGGTGTGAACGAATCATTTGAATGAATGATTCAATGAATCAGTCATTTAGACAGACTTGGGCTGCCACCTACTGGTGGTTTTAGACAAGCCTAAAACAAAAAAAAGCCCCAAAATTAGCAAGATATCATCTTATCCTTGTCAAGAAAAATCCCCCAAAATATATGTAGCCTATATTTTTTTTGTCAATATTGCATACCCCTAATTTGGGCTTGTATTTGTTTGTTTGTTTGGTCATGAGAATAAAATTAAAAAAAACATTTTAGGCTACAAGAAATTTGGAACCATTTAAAGCCAGAATAGGTTTAGCCTATTTAAATATATCTCCTTCCAACCTACAGTAGGCTATTCCACAGCCCACACTTTTTGGGTGTATATAATATTTTTTTTTAAATAATATTATTACAAAAATTGTAATCATTATTTTCTCTCATACTTATATTCCATATATAGTAGTTATTGGGTAATTAAAACAAACATGATGGATAAAAAAAAGAGAGAAATACATTTTAAATCTCATTATGTCGGAGTGATGGCTAGCCTAATACTTAGCCTATATGTAGCTCAATATCTGCAAACATGTTACTGTGCATAATAAACACAAAAAATTGATTATATTTTGTCTGGTAAACTATATCATTACCAGGACCAGCAGCAAAGAGACACGTGTTTTCTTTGCGCTTTAATACTTTTTTAGAGTATAAAGATATGAATTAATGTAGTTTAAGTTTCAATTGCAAAATATAGCTATCTAAGTTGTCTAATGGGACTTTTATTTTGAAGTGTAGCACCGCAGGCGGGATTTGCTGAGGGAAATGGGTGTAAAATGCGCGATTGATCCATTAGAATCAATCAATAACATTAGTTAATGCATATATCATGAACTAAATTTTTTTTTTTAAATGTTAATGATAGAAATTGTAATGTGTAACAATTAACTAACATTAATGAATGCTCGTTTCATGTTAGCTGCTGCATTAACTAATGCTACTGACTGTTATTGTAAAATGCTAACTGAACAACTGTGGAAATGTTTTCCTCCAATGTAGTGAGTGGTGGTTATTTCATATTTAAAGAGATTTGCTGGAAACTCATAAGTAATCCGTTTTTGAGAGACCACCATTGTGATGCTAAAGCTTAAGGCTGCTGCTACTGACATTACCATAGTGGTGCACACCAAACACACACTGTCATTTAAGGTGTATTGTATATAATTAAGTGATCTATGCAGTGAAGTTGTTCTCTAAGAGCCTCCCTTAATAAAACAGCTCACACTTAAAATAGTGCCCCACCAGATAAATGGAGTAATTCCTGCCTAGCTAAAGCAGTTGCTTACAGCACTTATTATATATATATAACGGTGCGCAACTGTTCTTATATTTGCTATTTCTGCAGATGATAATTTGACCTCTCTCCAAACTAAATGTAGTTATTCTTGAACCTTTAATTCGGCCGAGCTAAACAAAGTCTATGCAAGCCTGTTATATTTTGCCAGAGTCAGCTGTGTGTAATGTAGTGGATGAGTACTGGGGCATTATTCATGTAAGGTGTGTCATTTGTCCTGTTAAGATGTGATGGTTACACAATATTTTCGTATTTGTTTAAAGAGTTACATGTGGTACTGAACTACAGCATGGAAATTTTACATATTGAGGCATGTCATATTTGTCTTGCTAGTGCCCTGTACAGAAGTGTGTTTGCTAACATTTCTCTGTACATAGTACATGAAGTAAACAGTGCCTAAAAGACTCACGGTTATTTGTTAAATGGAATTATTTATTCTGAAAAATTCTAATAAATTATTTTGTTATTCTTCAGTGCTAAATATCTCAATTGTGGACTTCTTACTTACACACACACACACACACACACACACACACACACACACACACACACACACACACACACACACACACACACACACACACACACACACACACACACACACACACACACACACACACACACACACACACACACACACACACACACACACACACACACACACACACAGTTAAGCAATCAGTTAAGATATTTTATTTGCTCTGAACTTGAAATATGAGTAAACTTCATACATTTAACTTGAAAATATCATGTGATCTCATTTCTAGTTGTGGAAACTTGACTAATTCAATAAATGCCACCTTGCTGATTGGTTACACGATGCTTTGGTAGCATTAGCATAGCATTTGCTGAATGAGGACAGCAATATACATGTAATATATATCGGTTCTCAAACTGAGCTCACGCTCCACTCGTCACATGATGGAAACCCTACAAACAAACCCAACTCTTCAAAACTAGCATAAAACATTAAACACTACTAAATCTCCCACTTAACTTTATAGGGATAGTTCACCCAAAAATGAATGACCCCATGATTTACTCTCCCTCAGCTCATCCTAGGTGTGTGTGACATTCTGCTTTCAGACGAACACAATCAGAGTTATATTACAAATGACCTGACTCTTCCAACTTTATAATGGCAGTGAATGAGTCCATAAAAGTGCATCTGTCCATCATAAAAGTGCATCTGTCCATCATAAAAGTGCATCCGTCCATCATAAAAGTGCATCTATCCATCATAAAAGTGCATCTATCAATCATACAAGTGCATCTGTCCATCATAAAAGTGCATCCGTCCATCATAAAAGTGCATCCGTCCATCATAAAAGTGCATCTGTCCATCATAAAAGTGCATCCGTCCATCATAAAAGTGCATCTGTCCATCATAAAAGTGCATCTATCAATCATAAAAGTGCATCTGTCCATCATAAAAGTGCATCTGTTCATCATAAAAGTGCATCTATCCATCATAAAAGTGCATCCGTCCATCATAAAAGTGCATCTGTCCATCATAAAAGTGCATCTGTCCATCATAAAAGTGCATCCGTCCATCATAAAAGTGCATCTGTCCATCATAAAAGTGCATCTATCAATCATAAAAGTGCATCTGTCCATCATAAAAGTGCATCTGTTCATCATAAGTGCATCCGTCCATCATAAAAGTGCATCCGTCCATCATAAAAGTGCATCTGTCCATCATAAAAGTGCATCTATCAATCATAAAAGTGCATCTGTCCATCATAAAAGTGCATCTGTCCATCATAAAAGTGCATCTGTCCATCATAAAAGTGCATCTGTTCATCATAAGTGCATCTATCCATCATAAGTGCATCTGTCCATCAAAAGTGCATCTGTCCATCATAAAAGTGCATCTATCAATCATAAAAGTGCATCTGTCCATCATAAAAGTGCATCCGTCCATCATAAAAGTGCATCTATCCATCATAAGTGCATCTGTCCATCAAAAGTGCATCTGTCCATCATAAAAGTGCATCTATCAATCATAAAAGTGCATCTGTCCATCATAAAAGTGCATCTGTCCATCATAAAAGTGCATCTATCCATCATAAAAGTGCATCTGTCATCATAAAAGTGCATCTGTCCATCATAAGTGCATCTGTCATCATAAAAGTGCATCTATCCATCATAAAAGTGCATCTGTCATCATAAAAGTGCATCTGTCCATCATAAGTGCATCTGTCCATCATAAAAGTGCATCTGTCCATCATAAGTGCATCTATCCATCATAAGTGCATCTGTCCATCATAAGTGCATCTGTCCATCATAAAAGTGCATCTGTCCATCATAAAAGTGCATCTGTCCATCATAAGTGCATCTGTCCATCATAAGTGCATCTGTCCATCATAAGTGCATCTGTCCATCATAAGTGCATCTGTCCATCATAAAAGTGCATCTGTCCATCATAAGTGCATCTGTCCATCATAAGTGCATCTGTCCATCATAAGTGCATCTGTCCATCATAAAAGTGCATCTGTCCATCATAAGTGCATCTGTCCATCATAAAAGTGCATCTGTCCATCATAAGTGCATCTGTCCATCATAAAAGTGCATCTGTCCATCATAAGTGCATCTGTCCATCATAAAAGTGCATCTATCCATCATAAGTGCATCTGTCATCATAAAAGTGCATCTGTCCATCATAAAAGTGCATCTGTCCATCATAAGTGCATCTGTCCATCATAAGTGCATCTGTCCATCATAAGTGCATCTGTCCATCATAAAAGTGCATCTGTCCATCATAAAAGTGCATCTGTCATCATAAAAGTGCATCTGTCCATCATAAGTGCATCTGTCATCATAAAAGTGCATCTATCCATCATAAAAGTGCATCTGTCATCATAAAAGTGCATCTGTCCATCATAAGTGCATCTGTCCATCATAAAAGTGCATCTGTCCATCATAAGTGCATCTATCCATCATAAGTGCATCTGTCCATCATAAGTGCATCTGTCCATCATAAAAGTGCATCTGTCCATCATAAAAGTGCATCTGTCCATCATAAGTGCATCTGTCCATCATAAGTGCATCTGTCCATCATAAGTGCATCTGTCCATCATAAGTGCATCTGTCCATCATAAGTGCATCTGTCCATCATAAAAGTGCATCTGTCCATCATAAGTGCATCTGTCCATCATAAGTGCATCTGTCCATCATAAGTGCATCTGTCCATCATAAGTGCATCTGTCCATCATAAAAGTGCATCTGTCCATCATAAGTGCATCTGTCCATCATAAAAGTGCATCTGTCCATCATAAGTGCATCTGTCCATCATAAAAGTGCATCTGTCCATCATAAGTGCATCTGTCCATCATAAAAGTGCATCTGTCCATCATTAAAGTGCATCTGTCATCATAAAAGTGCATCTATCCATCATAAAAGTGCATATGTCATCATAAAAGTGCATCAATTCATCATAAAAGTGCATCTGTCATCATAAAAGTGCATCTGTCATCATAAAAGTGCATCCGTCCATCATAAAAGTGCATCAATTCATCATAAAAGTGCATCTGTCCATCATAAAAGTGCATCTGTTCATCATAAGTGCATCTATCCATCATAAGTGCATCTGTCCATCATAAAAGTGCATCTATCCATCATAAAAGTGCATCTGTCATCATAAAAGTGCATCTGTCCATCATAAGTGCATCTGTCCATCATAAAAGTGCATCTGTCCATCATAAGTGCATCTATCCATCATAAGTGCATCTGTCCATCATAAGTGCATCTGTCCATCATAAAAGTGCATCTGTCCATCATAAAAGTGCATCTGTCCATCATAAGTGCATCTGTCCATCATAAGTGCATCTGTCCATCATAAGTGCATCTGTCCATCATAAGTGCATCTGTCCATCATAAGTGCATCTGTCCATCATAAAAGTGCATCTGTCCATCATAAGTGCATCTGTCCATCATAAGTGCATCTGTCCATCATAAGTGCATCTGTCCATCATAAAAGTGCATCTGTCCATCATAAGTGCATCTGTCCATCATAAAAGTGCATCTGTCCATCATAAGTGCATCTGTCCATCATAAAAGTGCATCTGTCCATCATAAGTGCATCTGTCCATCATAAAAGTGCATCTATCCATCATAAGTGCATCTGTCATCATAAAAGTGCATCTGTCCATCATAAAAGTGCATCTGTCCATCATAAGTGCATCTGTCCATCATAAGTGCATCTGTCCATCATAAGTGCATCTGTCCATCATAAAAGTGCATCTGTCCATCATAAAAGTGCATCTGTCCATCATAAAAGTGCATCTGTCCATCATAAGTGCATCTGTCATCATAAAAGTGCATCTATCCATCATAAAAGTGCATCTGTCATCATAAAAGTGCATCTGTCCATCATAAGTGCATCTGTCCATCATAAAAGTGCATCTGTCCATCATAAGTGCATCTATCCATCATAAGTGCATCTGTCCATCATAAGTGCATCTGTCCATCATAAAAGTGCATCTGTCCATCATAAAAGTGCATCTGTCCATCATAAGTGCATCTGTCCATCATAAGTGCATCTGTCCATCATAAGTGCATCTGTCCATCATAAGTGCATCTGTCCATCATAAGTGCATCTGTCCATCATAAAAGTGCATCTGTCCATCATAAGTGCATCTGTCCATCATAAGTGCATCTGTCCATCATAAGTGCATCTGTCCATCATAAGTGCATCTGTCCATCATAAAAGTGCATCTGTCCATCATAAGTGCATCTGTCCATCATAAAAGTGCATCTGTCCATCATAAGTGCATCTGTCCATCATAAAAGTGCATCTGTCCATCATAAGTGCATCTGTCCATCATAAAAGTGCATCTGTCCATCATTAAAGTGCATCTGTCATCATAAAAGTGCATCTATCCATCATAAAAGTGCATATGTCATCATAAAAGTGCATCAATTCATCATAAAAGTGCATCTGTCATCATAAAAGTGCATCTGTCATCATAAAAGTGCATCCGTCCATCATAAAAGTGCATCAATTCATCATAAAAGTGCATCTGTCCATCATAAAAGTGCATCTGTTCATCATAAGTGCATCTATCCATCATAAGTGCATCTGTCCATCAAAAAAGTGCATCTGTCCATCATAAAAGTGCATCTGTCTATCATAAGTGCATCTGTCTATCATACAAGTGCATCTGTCCATCATACAAGTGCATCTGTCCATCATACAAGTGCATCTGTCCATCATACAAGTGCATCTGTCCATCATAAGTGCATCTATCCATCATAAGTGCATCTGTCCATCAAAAAAGAGACAGATGCACTTGTATGATAGACAGATGCACTTATGATAGACAGATGCACTTTTATGATGGACAGATGCAATCATAAGTGCATCTGTCTATCATACAAGTGCATCTGTCCATCATACAAGTGCATCTGTCCATCATACAAGTGCATCTGTCCATCATACAAGTGCATCTGTCCATCATAAAAGTGCATCTGTCCATCATAAAAGTGCATCTATTCATCATACAAGTGCATCTGTCCATCATACAAGTGCATCTGTCCATCATAAAAGTGCATCTATTCATCATACAAGTGCATCTGTCCATCATACAAGTGCATCTGTCCATCATAAAAGTGCATCTGTCCATCATACAAGTGCATCTGTCCATCATACAAGTGCATCTGTCCATCATACAAGTGCATCTGTCCATCATACAAGTGCATCTGTCCATCATAAAAGTGCATCTGTCCATCATAAAAGTGCATCTATTCATCATACAAGTGCATCTGTCCATCATACAAGTGCATCTGTCCATCATAAAAGTGCATCTATCCATCATACAAGTGCATCTGTCCATCATACAAGTGCATCTGTCCATCATACAAGTGCATCTGTCCATCATACAAGTGCATCTGTCCATCATAAAAGTGCATCTATTCATCATACAAGTGCATCTGTCCATCATACAAGTGCATCTGTCCATCATAAAAGTGCATCTGTCCATCATACAAGTGCATCTGTCCATCATACAAGTGCATCTGTCCATCATAAAAGTGCATCTGTCCATCATAAAAGTGCATCTATTCATCATACAAGTGCATCTGTCCATCATACAAGTGCATCTGTCCATCATAAAAGTGCATCTGTCCATCATACAAGTGCATCTATTCATCATACAAGTGCATCTGTCCATCATACAAGTGCATCTGTCCATCATAAAAGTGCATCTGTCCATCATACAAGTGCATCTATTCATCATACAAGTGCATCTGTCCATCATAAAAGTGCATCTGTCCATCATACAAGTGCATCTGTCCATCATACAAGTGCATCTGTCCATCATACAAGTGCATCTATTCATCATACAAGTGCATCTGTCCATCATAAAAGTGCATCTGTCCATCATACAAGTGCATCTGTCCATCATAAAAGTGCATCTGTCCATCATACAAGTGCATCTGTCCATCATACAAGTGCATCTGTCCATCATACAAGTGCATCTGTCCATCATAAAAGTGCATCTGTCTATCATACAAGTGCATCTGTCCATCATAAAAGTGCATCTGTCTATCATAAAAGTGCATCTGTCCATCATACAAGTGCATCTGTCCATCATAAAAGTGCATCTGTCTATCATACAAGTGCATCTGTCCATCATACAAGTGCATCTGTCCATCATAAAAGTGCATCTGTCTATCATAAAAGTGCATCTGTCCATCATAAAAGTGCATCTGTCCATCATAAAAGTGCATCTGTCTATCATACAAGTGCATCTATTCATCATACAAGTGCATCTGTCCATCATACAAGTGCATCCGTCCATCATACAAGTGCATCCGTCCATCATACAAGTGCATCCGTCCATCATACAAGTGCATCCGTCCATCATACAAGTGCATCCATTCATCATACAAGTGCATCCGTCCATCATACAAGTGCATCACAAGTGCATCCGTCCATCATACAAGTGCATCCGTCCATCATACAAGTGCATCCGTCCATCATACAAGTGCATCTGTCCATCATACAAGTGCATCTGTCCATCATACAAGTGCATCTATTCATCATACAAGTGCATCTATTCATCATACAAGTGCATCTGTCCATCATACAAGTGCATCTGTCCATCATACAAGTGCATCTATTCATCATACAAGTGCATCTGTCCATCATACAAGTGCATCTATTCATCATACAAGTGCATCTATTCATCATACAAGTGCATCTGTCCATCATACAAGTGCATCTATTCATCATACAAGTGCATCTGTCCATCATACAAGTGCATCTGTCCATCATACAAGTGCATCTGTCCATCATACAAGTGCATCTGTCCATCATACAAGTGCATCTGTCCATCATACAAGTGCATCTGTCCATCATACAAGTGCATCTATCCATCATACAAGTGCATCTATTCATCATACAAGTGCATCTATTCATCATACAAGTGCATCTGTCCATCATACAAGTGCATCTGTCCATCATACAAGTGCATCTGTCCATCATACAAGTGCATCTGTCCATCATACAAGTGCATCCATTCATCATACAAGTGCATCTATTCATCATACAAGTGCATCTATTCATCATACAAGTGCATCTGTCCATCATAAAAGTGCATCTGTCCATCATACAAGTGCATCTGTCCATCATACAAGTGCATCTGTCCATCATACAAGTGCATCTGTCCATCATACAAGTGCATCTGTCCATCATAAAAGTGCATCTGTCCATAATACAAGTGCATCTGTCCATCATAAAAGTGCATCTGTCTATCATAAAAGTGCATCTGTCCATCATAAAAGTGCATCTGTCCATCATAAAAGTGCATCTGTCCATCATAAAAGTGCATCTGTCTATCATACAAGTGCATCTATTCATCATACAAGTGCATCTGTCCATCATACAAGTGCATCCGTCCATCATACAAGTGCATCCGTCCATCATACAAGTGCATCCGTCCATCATACAAGTGCATCCGTCCATCATACAAGTGCATCCATTCATCATACAAGTGCATCCGTCCATCATACAAGTGCATCACAAGTGCATCCGTCCATCATACAAGTGCATCCGTCCATCATACAAGTGCATCCGTCCATCATACAAGTGCATCTGTCCATCATACAAGTGCATCTGTCCATCATACAAGTGCATCTGTCCATCATACAAGTGCATCCATTCATCATACAAGTGCATCTATTCATCATACAAGTGCATCTGTCCATCATAAAAGTGCATCTGTCCATCATAAAAGTGCATCTGTCCATCATACAAGTGCATCTGTCCATCATACAAGTGCATCTGTCCATCATACAAGTGCATCTGTCCATCATACAAGTGCATCTGTCCATCATAAAAGTGCATCTGTCCATAATACAAGTGCATCTGTCCATCATAAAAGTGCATCTGTCTATCATAAAAGTGCATCTGTCCATCATAAAAGTGCATCTGTCTATCATAAAAGTGCATCTGTCTATCATACAAGTGCATCTATCCATCATACAAGTGCATCTGTCCATCATAAAAGTGCATCTATTCACAAGTGCATCTGTCCATCATACAAGTGCATCTGTCCATCATACAAGTGCATCTGTCCATCATACAAGTGCATCTGTCCATCATACAAGTGCATCTGTCCATCATACAAGTGCATCCATTCATCATACAAGTGCATCTATTCATCATACAAGTGCATCTGTCCATCATACAAGTGCATCTATTCATCATACAAGTGCATCTGTCCATCATAAAAGTGCATCTGTCCATCATACAAGTGCATCTGTCCATCATACAAGTGCATCTGTCCATCATACAAGTGCATCTGTCCATCATACAAGTGCATCTGTCCATCATAAAAGTGCATCTGTCCATCATACAAGTGCATCTGTCCATCATACAAGTGCATCTGTCCATCATAAAAGTGCATCTGTCTATCATAAAAGTGCATCTGTCCATCATAAAAGTGCATCTGTCCATCATAAAAGTGCATCTGTCCATCATAAAAGTGCATCTGTCTATCATACAAGTGCATCTATTCATCATACAAGTGCATCTGTCCATCATAAAAGTGCATCTATTCACAAGTGCATCTGTCCATCACACAAGTGCATCTGTCCATCATACAAGTGCATCTGTCCATCATACAAGTGCATCTGTCCATCATACAAGTGCATCTGTCCATCATACAAGTGCATCTATTTATCATACAAGTGCATCTGTCCATCATACAAGTGCATCTGTCCATCATACAAGTGCATCTATTCATCATACAAGTGCATCTGTCCATCATACAAGTGCATCTGTCCATCATACAAGTGCATCTGTCCATCATACAAGTGCATCTATTCATCATACAAGTGCATCTGTCCATCATACAAGTGCATCTGTTCATCATACAAGTGCATCCATCCATCATAAAAGTGCATCCGTCCATCATACAAGTGCATCTATTCATCATACAAGTGCATCTGTCCATCATACAAGTGCATCTATTCATGATACAAGTGCATCCGTCCATCATACAAGTGCATCCATCCATCATACAAGTGCATCCGTCCATCATACAAGTGCATCTGTCCATCATACAAGTGCATCTATTCATCATACAAGTGCATCTATTCATCATACAAGTGCATCTATTCATCATACAAGTGCATCTATTCATCATACAAGTGCATCTGTCCATCATACAAGTGCATCTGTCCATCATACAAGTGCATCTATTCATCATACAAGTGCATCTGTCCATCATACAAGTGCATCTGTCCATCATACAAGTGCATCTGTCCATCATACAAGTGCATCTATTCATGATACAAGTGCATCCGTCCATCATACAAGTGCATCCATCCATCATACAAGTGCATCCGTCCATCATACAAGTGCATCTGTCCATCATACAAGTGCATCTATTCATCATACAAGTGCATCTATTCATCATACAAGTGCATCTATTCATCATACAAGTGCATCTATTCATCATACAAGTGCATCTGTCCATCATACAAGTGCATCTGTCCATCATACAAGTGCATCTGTCCATCATACAAGTGCATCTATCCATCATACAAGTGCATCTATTCATCATACAAGTGCATCTATTCATCATACAAGTGCATCTGTCCATCATACAAGTGCATCTGTCCATCATACAAGTGCATCTGTCCATCATACAAGTGCATCTGTCCATCATACAAGTGCATCCATTCATCATACAAGTGCATCTATTCATCATACAAGTGCATCTGTCCATCATACAAGTGCATCTATTCATCATACAAGTGCATCTGTCCATCATAAAAGTGCATCTGTCCATCATACAAGTGCATCTGTCCATCATACAAGTGCATCTGTCCATCATAAAAGTGCATCTGTCCATCATACAAGTGCATCTGTCCATCATACAAGTGCATCTGTCCATCATACAAGTGCATCTGTCCATCATAAAAGTGCATCTGTCTATCATAAAAGTGCATCTGTCCATCATAAAAGTGCATCTGTCCATCATAAAAGTGCATCTGTCTATCATAAAAGTGCATCTGTCTATCATACAAGTGCATCTATTCATCATACAAGTGCATCTGTCCATCATACAAGTGCATCTGTCCATCATAAAAGTGCATCTATTCACAAGTGCATCTGTCCATCATACAAGTGCATCTGTCCATCATACAAGTGCATCCATTCATCATACAAGTGCATCCATTCATCATACAAGTGCATCTATTCATCATACAAGTGCATCTGTCCATCATACAAGTGCATCTATTCATCATACAAGTGCATCTGTCCATCATAAAAGTGCATCTGTCCATCATACAAGTGCATCTGTCCATCATACAAGTGCATCTGTCCATCATACAAGTGCATCTGTCCATCATACAAGTGCATCTGTCCATCATACAAGTGCATCTGTCCATCATAAAAGTGCATCTGTCTATCATAAAAGTGCATCTGTTCATCATAAAAGTGCATCTGTCCATCATAAAAGTGCATCTGTCTATCATACAAGTGCATCTATTCATCATACAAGTGCATCTGTCCTTCATAAAAGTGCATCTATTCACAAGTGCATCTGTCCATCAC
Organism: Gobio occitaniae; assembly: GCA_033150135.1. Lineage (NCBI taxonomy): Eukaryota > Metazoa > Chordata > Actinopteri > Cypriniformes > Gobionidae > Gobio > Gobio occitaniae. The sequence continues at coordinate 201,248 of JARQWZ010002350.1, read as the reverse complement.
ACAAGTGCATCTGTCCATCATACAAGTGCATCTGTCCATCATACAAGTGCATCTGTCCATCATACAAGTGCATCTATTCATCATACAAGTGCATCTGTCCATCATACAAGTGCATCTGTCCATCATACAAGTGCATCTGTCCATCATACAAGTGCATCTATTTATCATACAAGTGCATCTGTCCATCATACAAGTGCATCTGTCCATCATACAAGTGCATCTATTCATCATACAAGTGCATCTGTCCATCATACAAGTGCATCTGTCCATCATACAAGTGCATCTGTCCATCATACAAGTGCATCTATTCATCATACAAGTGCATCTGTCCATCATACAAGTGCATCTGTTCATCATACAAGTGCATCCATCCATCATAAAAGTGCATCCGTCCATCATACAAGTGCATCTGTCCATCATACAAGTGCATCTGTCCATCATACAAGTGCATCTGTCCATCATACAAGTGCATCTATTCATCATACAAGTGCATCTGTCCATCATACAAGTGCATCTGTTCATCATACAAGTGCATCCATCCATCATAAAAGTGCATCCGTCCATCATACAAGTGCATCTGTCCATCATACAAGTGCATCTGTCCATCATACAAGTGCATCTGTCCATCATACAAGTGCATCTATTCATCATACAAGTGCATCTGTCCATCATACAAGTGCATCTATTCATCATACAAGTGCATCTGTCCATCATACAAGTGCATCTGTCCATCATACAAGTGCATCTGTCCATCATACAAGTGCATCTATTCATCATACAAGTGCATCTGTCCATCATACAAGTGCATCTATTCATCATACAAGTGCATCTGTCCATCATACAAGTGCATCTGTCCATCATACAAGTGCATCTGTCCATCATACAAGTGCATCTATTCATCATACAAGTGCATCTGTCCATCATACAAGTGCATCTGTTCATCATACAAGTGCATCCATCCATCATAAAAGTGCATCCGTCCATCATACAAGTGCATCCGTCCATCATACAAGTGCATCTGTCCATCATACAAGTGCATCTATTCATGATACAAGTGCATCCGTCCATCATACAAGTGCATCCATCCATCATACAAGTGCATCCGTCCATCATACAAGTGCATCTGTCCATCATACAAGTGCATCTATTCATCATACAAGTGCATCTATTCATCATACAAGTGCATCTATTCATCATACAAGTGCATCTATTCATCATACAAGTGCATCTGTCCATCATACAAGTGCATCTGTCCATCATACAAGTGCATCTATTCATCATACAAGTGCATCTGTCCATCATACAAGTGCATCTATTCATCATACAAGTGCATCTGTCCATCATACAAGTGCATCTGTCCATCATACAAGTGCATCTATTCATCATACAAGTGCATCTGTCCATCATACAAGTGCATCTGTCCATCATACAAGTGCATCTATTCATCATACAAGTGCATCTGTCCATCATACAAGTGCATCTATTCATCATACAAGTGCATCTGTCCATCATACAAGTGCATCTGTCCATCATACAAGTGCATCTGTCCATCATACAAGTGCATCTGTCCATCATACAAGTGCATCTGTCCATCATACAAGTGCATCTATTCATCATACAAGTGCATCTGTCCATCATACAAGTGCATCTGTCCATCATACAAGTGCATCTGTCCATCATACAAGTGCATCTATTCATCATACAAGTGCATCTGTCCATCATACAAGTGCATCTATTCATCATAAAAGTGCATCTGTCCATCATAAAAGTGCATCCGTCCATCATACAAGTGCATCTATTCATCATACAAGTGCATCTGTCCATCATACAAGTGCATCTGTCCATCATACAAGTGCATCTGTCCATCATACAAGTGCATCTATTCATCATACAAGTGCATCTGTCCATCATACAAGTGCATCTGTCCATCATACAAGTGCATCTGTCCATCATACAAGTGCATCTGTCCATCATACAAGTGCATCTGTCCATCATACAAGTGCATCTGTCCATCATACAAGTGCATCTATTCATCATACAAGTGCATCTGTCCATCATACAAGTGCATCTGTCCATCATACAAGTGCATCTGTCCATCATACAAGTGCATCTATTCATCATACAAGTGCATCTGTCCATCATACAAGTGCATCTGTCCATCATACAAGTGCATCTGTCCATCATACAAGTGCATCTATTCATCATACAAGTGCATCTGTCCATCATACAAGTGCATCTGTCCATCATACAAGTGCATCTATTCATCATACAAGTGCATCTGTCCATCATACAAGTGCATCTGTCCATCATACAAGTGCATCTATTCATCATACAAGTGCATCTGTCCATCATACAAGTGCATCTATTCATCATACAAGTGCATCTGTCCATCATACAAGTGCATCTATTCATCATACAAGTGCATCTGTCCATCATACAAGTGCATCTGTCCATCATACAAGTGCATCTGTCACTCATACAAGTGCATCTGTCCATCATACAAGTGCATCTGTCCATCATACAAGTGCATCTATTCATCATACAAGTGCATCTGTCCATCATACAAGTGCATCTGTCCATCATACAAGTGCATCTGTCCATCATACAAGTGCATCTATTCATCATACAAGTGCATCTGTCCATCATACAAGTGCATCTGTCCATCATACAAGTGCATCTGTCCATCATACAAGTGCATCTGTCCATCATACAAGTGCATCTGTCCATCATACAAGTGCATCTGTCCATCATAAAAGTGCATCTGTCCATCATAAAAGTGCATCTATTCATCATACAAGTGCATCTGTCCATCATACAAGTGCATCTGTCCATCATAAAAGTGCATCTGTCCATCATACAAGTGCATCTATTCATCATACAAGTGCATCTGTCCATCATACAAGTGCATCTGTCCATCATAAAAGTGCATCTGTCCATCATACAAGTGCATCTATTCATCATACAAGTGCATCTGTCCATCATAAAAGTGCATCTGTCCATCATACAAGTGCATCTGTCCATCATACAAGTGCATCTGTCCATCATACAAGTGCATCTATTCATCATACAAGTGCATCTGTCCATCATACAAGTGCATCTGTCCATCATAAAAGTGCATCTGTCCATCATACAAGTGCATCTGTCCATCATAAAAGTGCATCTGTCCATCATACAAGTGCATCTGTCCATCATACAAGTGCATCTGTCCATCATAAAAGTGCATCTGTCTATCATACAAGTGCATCTGTCCATCATAAAAGTGCATCTGTCTATCATAAAAGTGCATCTGTCCATCATACAAGTGCATCTGTCCATCATAAAAGTGCATCTGTCTATCATACAAGTGCATCTATTCATCATACAAGTGCATCTGTCCTTCATAAAAGTGCATCTATTCACAAGTGCATCTGTCCATCACACAAGTGCATCTGTCCATCATACAAGTGCATCTGTCCATCATACAAGTGCATCTGTCCATCATACAAGTGCATCTGTCCATCATAAAAGTGCATCTGTCCATCATACAAGTGCATCTGTCCATCATAAAAGTGCATCTGTCCATCATACAAGTGCATCTGTCCATCATACAAGTGCATCTGTCCATCATAAAAGTGCATCTGTCTATCATACAAGTGCATCTGTCCATCATAAAAGTGCATCTGTCTATCATAAAAGTGCATCTGTCCATCATACAAGTGCATCTGTCCATCATAAAAGTGCATCTGTCTATCATACAAGTGCATCTGTCCATCATACAAGTGCATCTGTCCATCATAAAAGTGCATCTGTCTATCATAAAAGTGCATCTGTCCATCATAAAAGTGCATCTGTCCATCATAAAAGTGCATCTGTCTATCATAAAAGTGCATCTGTCTATCATACAAGTGCATCTATTCATCATACAAGTGCATCTGTCCATCATACAAGTGCATCCGTCCATCATACAAGTGCATCCGTCCATCATACAAGTGCATCCGTCCATCATACAAGTGCATCCGTCCATCATACAAGTGCATCCATTCATCATACAAGTGCATCCGTCCATCATACAAGTGCATCACAAGTGCATCCGTCCATCATACAAGTGCATCCGTCCATCATACAAGTGCATCCGTCCATCATACAAGTGCATCTGTCCATCATACAAGTGCATCTGTCCATCATACAAGTGCATCTATTCATCATACAAGTGCATCTGTCCATCATACAAGTGCATCTGTCCATCATACAAGTGCATCTGTCCATCATACAAGTGCATCTGTCCATCATACAAGTGCATCTATTCATCATACAAGTGCATCTGTCCATCATACAAGTGCATCTATTCATCATACAAGTGCATCTATTCATCATACAAGTGCATCTGTCCATCATACAAGTGCATCTATTCATCATACAAGTGCATCTGTCCATCATACAAGTGCATCTGTCCATCATACAAGTGCATCTGTCCATCATACAAGTGCATCTGTCCATCATACAAGTGCATCTGTCCATCATACAAGTGCATCTATCCATCATACAAGTGCATCTATTCATCATACAAGTGCATCTATTCATCATACAAGTGCATCTGTCCATCATACAAGTGCATCTGTCCATCATACAAGTGCATCTGTCCATCATACAAGTGCATCTGTCCATCATACAAGTGCATCCATTCATCATACAAGTGCATCTATTCATCATACAAGTGCATCTATTCATCATACAAGTGCATCTGTCCATCATACAAGTGCATCTGTCCATCATACAAGTGCATCTGTCCATCATACAAGTGCATCTGTCCATCATAAAAGTGCATCTGTCTATCATAAAAGTGCATCTGTCCATCATAAAAGTGCATCTGTCCATCATAAAAGTGCATCTGTCTATCATAAAAGTGCATCTGTCCATCATAAAAGTGCATCTGTCTATCATAAAAGTGCATCTGTCCATCATAAAAGTGCATCTGTCCATCATAAAAGTGCATCTGTCTATCATAAAAGTGCATCTGTCTATCATACAAGTGCATCTATTCATCATACAAGTGCATCTGTCCATCATACAAGTGCATCTGTCCATCATAAAAGTGCATCTATTCACAAGTGCATCTGTCCATCATACAAGTGCATCTGTCCATCATACAAGTGCATCTGTCCATCATACAAGTGCATCTGTCCATCATACAAGTGCATCTGTCCATCATACAAGTGCATCCATTCATCATACAAGTGCATCTATTCATCATACAAGTGCATCTGTCCATCATACAAGTGCATCTATTCATCATACAAGTGCATCTGTCCATCATAAAAGTGCATCTGTCCATCATACAAGTGCATCTGTCCATCATACAAGTGCATCTGTCCATCATACAAGTGCATCTGTCCATCATACAAGTGCATCTGTCCATCATAAAAGTGCATCTGTCCATCATACAAGTGCATCTGTCCATCATACAAGTGCATCTGTCCATCATAAAAGTGCATCTGTCTATCATAAAAGTGCATCTGTCCATCATAAAAGTGCATCTGTCCATCATAAAAGTGCATCTGTCCATCATAAAAGTGCATCTGTCTATCATACAAGTGCATCTATTCATCATACAAGTGCATCTGTCCATCATAAAAGTGCATCTATTCACAAGTGCATCTGTCCATCACACAAGTGCATCTGTCCATCATACAAGTGCATCTGTCCATCATACAAGTGCATCTGTCCATCATACAAGTGCATCTATTCATCATACAAGTGCATCTGTCCATCATACAAGTGCATCTGTCCATCATACAAGTGCATCTGTCCATCATACAAGTGCATCTATTTATCATACAAGTGCATCTGTCCATCATACAAGTGCATCTGTCCATCATACAAGTGCATCTATTCATCATACAAGTGCATCTGTCCATCATACAAGTGCATCTGTCCATCATACAAGTGCATCTGTCCATCATACAAGTGCATCTATTCATCATACAAGTGCATCTGTCCATCATACAAGTGCATCTGTTCATCATACAAGTGCATCCATCCATCATAAAAGTGCATCCGTCCATCATACAAGTGCATCTATTCATCATACAAGTGCATCTGTCCATCATACAAGTGCATCTATTCATGATACAAGTGCATCCGTCCATCATACAAGTGCATCCATCCATCATACAAGTGCATCCGTCCATCATACAAGTGCATCTGTCCATCATACAAGTGCATCTATTCATCATACAAGTGCATCTATTCATCATACAAGTGTGCATCTATTCATCATACAAGTGTGCATCTATTCATCATACAAGTGCATCTATTCATCATACAAGTGCATCTGTCCATCATACAAGTGCATCTGTCCATCATACAAGTGCATCTATTCATCATACAAGTGCATCTGTCCATCATACAAGTGCATCTGTCCATCATACAAGTGCATCTATTCATCATACAAGTGCATCTGTCCATCATACAAGTGCATCTATTCATGATACAAGTGCATCCGTCCATCATACAAGTGCATCCATCCATCATACAAGTGCATCCGTCCATCATACAAGTGCATCTGTCCATCATACAAGTGCATCTATTCATCATACAAGTGCATCTATTCATCATACAAGTGCATCTATTCATCATACAAGTGCATCTGTCCATCATACAAGTGCATCTGTCCATCATACAAGTGCATCTGTCCATCATACAAGTGCATCTATCCATCATACAAGTGCATCTATTCATCATACAAGTGCATCTATTCATCATACAAGTGCATCTGTCCATCATACAAGTGCATCTGTCCATCATACAAGTGCATCCATTCATCATACAAGTGCATCTATTCATCATACAAGTGCATCTGTCCATCATACAAGTGCATCTATTCATCATACAAGTGCATCTGTCCATCATAAAAGTGCATCTGTCCATCATACAAGTGCATCTGTCCATCATACAAGTGCATCTGTCCATCATACAAGTGCATCTGTCCATCATACAAGTGCATCTGTCCATCATACAAGTGCATCTGTCCATCATACAAGTGCATCTGTCCATCATAAAAGTGCATCTGTCTATCATAAAAGTGCATCTGTCCATCATAAAAGTGCATCTGTCCATCATAAAAGTGCATCTGTCTATCATAAAAGTGCATCTGTCTATCATACAAGTGCATCTATTCATCATACAAGTGCATCTGTCCATCATACAAGTGCATCTGTCCATCATAAAAGTGCATCTATTCACAAGTGCATCTGTCCATCATACAAGTGCATCTGTCCATCATACAAGTGCATCTGTCCATCATACAAGTGCATCTGTCCATCATACAAGTGCATCTGTCCATCATACAAGTGCATCTATTCATCATACAAGTGCATCTGTCCATCATACAAGTGCATCTATTCATCATACAAGTGCATCTGTCCATCATACAAGTGCATCTGTCCATCATACAAGTGCATCTGTCCATCATACAAGTGCATCCATTCATCATACAAGTGCATCTATTCATCATACAAGTGCATCTGTCCATCATACAAGTGCATCTATTCATCATACAAGTGCATCTGTCCATCATAAAAGTGCATCTGTCCATCATACAAGTGCATCTGTCCATCATACAAGTGCATCTGTCCATCATACAAGTGCATCTGTCCATCATACAAGTGCATCTGTCCATCATACAAGTGCATCTGTCCATCATACAAGTGCATCTGTCCATCATAAAAGTGCATCTGTCTATCATAAAAGTGCATCTGTTCATCATAAAAGTGCATCTGTCCATCATAAAAGTGCATCTGTCCATCATAAAAGTGCATCTGTCTATCATACAAGTGCATCTATTCATCATACAAGTGCATCTGTCCTTCATAAAAGTGCATCTATTCACAAGTGCATCTGTCCATCACACAAGTGCATCTGTCCATCATACAAGTGCATCTGTCCATCATACAAGTGCATCTGTCCATCATACAAGTGCATCTATTCATCATACAAGTGCATCTGTCCATCATACAAGTGCATCTGTCCATCATACAAGAGCATCTATTTATCATACAAGTGCATCTGTCCATCATACAAGTGCATCTGTCCATCATACAAGTGCATCTATTCATCATACAAGTGCATCTGTCCATCATACAAGTGCATCTGTCCATCATACAAGTGCATCTGTCCATCATACAAGTGCATCTATTCATCATACAAGTGCATCTGTCCATCATACAAGTGCATCTGTTCATCATACAAGTGCATCCATCCATCATAAAAGTGCATCCGTCCATCATACAAGTGCATCTGTCCATCATACAAGTGCATCTGTCCATCATACAAGTGCATCTATTCATCATACAAGTGCATCTGTCCATCATACAAGTGCATCTGTTCATCATACAAGTGCATCCATCCATCATAAAAGTGCATCCGTCCATCATACAAGTGCATCCGTCCATCATACAAGTGCATCTGTCCATCATACAAGTGCATCTATTCATGATACAAGTGCATCCGTCCATCATACAAGTGCATCCATCCATCATACAAGTGCATCCGTCCATCATACAAGTGCATCTGTCCATCATACAAGTGCATCTATTCATCATACAAGTGCATCTATTCATCATACAAGTGCATCTATTCATCATACAAGTGCATCTATTCATCATACAAGTGCATCTGTCCATCATACAAGTGCATCTGTCCATCATACAAGTGCATCTATTCATCATACAAGTGCATCTGTCCATCATACAAGTGCATCTGTCCATCATACAAGTGCATCTATTCATCATACAAGTGCATCTGTCCATCATACAAGTGCATCTATTCATCATACAAGTGCATCTGTCCATCATACAAGTGCATCTGTCCATCATACAAGTGCATCTGTCCATCATACAAGTGCATCTGTCCATCATACAAGTGCATCTGTCCATCATACAAGTGCATCTATTCATCATACAAGTGCATCTGTCCATCATACAAGTGCATCTGTCCATCATACAAGTGCATCTGTCCATCATACAAGTGCATCTATTCATCATACAAGTGCATCTGTCCATCATACAAGTGCATCTATTCATCATAAAAGTGCATCCGTCCATCATAAAAGTGCATCCGTCCATCATACAAGTGCATCTATTCATCATACAAGTGCATCTGTCCATCATACAAGTGCATCTGTCCATCATACAAGTGCATCTGTCCATCATACAAGTGCATCTATTCATCATACAAGTGCATCTGTCCATCATACAAGTGCATCTGTCCATCATACAAGTGCATCTGTCCATCATACAAGTGCATCTGTCCATCATACAAGTGCATCTGTCCATCATACAAGTGCATCTGTCCATCATACAAGTGCATCTATTCATCATACAAGTGCATCTGTCCATCATACAAGTGCATCTGTCCATCATACAAGTGCATCTGTCCATCATACAAGTGCATCTATTCATCATACAAGTGCATCTGTCCATCATACAAGTGCATCTGTCCATCATACAAGTGCATCTGTCCATCATACAAGTGCATCTATTCATCATACAAGTGCATCTGTCCATCATACAAGTGCATCTGTCCATCATACAAGTGCATCTATTCATCATACAAGTGCATCTGTCCATCATACAAGTGCATCTGTCCATCATACAAGTGCATCTATTCATCATACAAGTGCATCTGTCCATCATACAAGTGCATCTATTCATCATACAAGTGCATCTGTCCATCATACAAGTGCATCTATTCATCATACAAGTGCATCTGTCCATCATACAAGTGCATCTGTCCATCATACAAGTGCATCTGTCCATCATACAAGTGCATCTGTCCATCATACAAGTGCATCTGTCCATCATACAAGTGCATCTGTCCATCATACAAGTGCATCTATTCATCATACAAGTGCATCTGTCCATCATAAAAGTGCATCTATTCATCATACAAGTGCATCTGTCCATCATACAAGTGCATCTGTCCATCATACAAGTGCATCTATTCATCATACAAGTGCATCTATTCATCATACAAGTGCATCTGTCCATCATACAAGTGCATCTGTCCATCATACAAGTGCATCTATTCATCATACAAGTGCATCTGTCCATCATACAAGTGCATCTGTCCATCATACAAGTGCATCTATTCATCATACAAGTGCATCTGTCCATCATACAAGTGCATCTGTCCATCATACAAGTGCATCTATTCATCATACAAGTGCATCTGTCCATCATACAAGTGCATCTATTCATCATAAAAGTGCATCTGTCCATCATAAAAGTGCATCCGTCCATCATACAAGTGCATCTATTCATCATACAAGTGCATCTATTCATCATACAAGTGCATCTGTCCATCATACAAGTGCATCTGTCCATCATACAAGTGCATCTATTCATCATACAAGTGCATCTGTCCATCATACAAGTGCATCTGTCCATCATACAAGTGCATCTATTCATCATACAAGTGCATCTGTCCATCATACAAGTGCATCTATTCATCATAAAAGTGCATCTGTCCATCATAAAAGTGCATCCGTCCATCATACAAGTGCATCTATTCATCATACAAGTGCATCTGTCCATCATACAAGTGCATCTGTCCATCATACAAGTGCATCTGTCCATCATACAAGTGCATCTATTCATCATACAAGTGCATCTGTCCATCATACAAGTGCATCTGTCCATCATACAAGTGCATCTGTCCATCATACAAGTGCATCTGTCCATCATACAAGTGCATCTGTCCATCATACAAGTGCATCTGTCCATCATACAAGTGCATCTGTCCATCATACAAGTGCATCTGTCCATCATACAAGTGCATCTGTTCATCATACAAGTGCATCTGTCCATCATACAAGTGCATCTGTCCATCATACAAGTGCATCTGTCCATCATACAAGTGCATCTATCCATCATACAAGTGCATCTGTCCATCATACAAGTGCATCTATTCATCATACAAGTGCATCTGTCCATCATACAAGTGCATCTGTCCATCATACAAGTGCATCTGTCCATCATACAAGTGCATCTGTCCATCATACAAGTGCATCCGTCCATCATAAAAGTGCATCCGTCCATCATACAAGTGCATCTATTCATCATACAAGTGCATCTATTCATCATACAAGTGCATCTGTCCATCATACAAGTGCATCTATTCATCATACAAGTGCATCTGTCTATCATACAAGTGCATCTGTCCATCATACAAGTGCATCTATTCATCATACAAGTGCATCTATTCATCATACAAGTGCATCTGTCCATCATAAAAGTGCATCTGTCCATCATACAAGTGCATCTGTCCATCATACAAGTGCATCTGTCCATCATACAAGTGCATCTGTCCATCATACAAGTGCATCTATTTATCATACAAGTGCATCTGTCCATCATACAAGTGCATCTATTCATCATACAAGTGCATCTGTCCATCATACAAGTGCATCTGTCCATCATAAAAGTGCATCTGTCCATCATACAAGTGCATCTATTCATCATACAAGTGCATCTGTCCATCATACAAGTGCATCTGTCCATCATACAAGTGCATCTATTCATCATACAAGTGCATCTGTCCATCATACAAGTGCATCTGTCCATCATACAAGTGCATCTGTCCATCATACAAGTGCATCTATTCATCATACAAGTGCATCTGTCCATCATACAAGTGCATCTGTCCATCATACAAGTGCATCTGTCCATCATACAAGAGCATCTGTCCATCATACAAGTGCATCTGTTCATCATACAAGTGCATCTGTCCATCATACAAGAGCATCTGTCCATCATACAAGAGCATCTGTCCATCATACAAGAGCATCTGTCCATCATACAAGTGCATCTGTCCATCATACAAGTGCATCTGTTCATCATACAAGTGCATCTGTCCATCATACAAGTGCATCTATTCATCATACAAGTGCATCCGTCCATCATACAAGTGCATCCATCCATCATACAAGTGCATCCGTCCATCATACAAGTGCATCTGTCCATCATACAAGTGCATCTGTCCATCATACAAGTGCATCTGTCCATCATACAAGTGCATCTGTCCATCATACAAGTGCATCTGTCCATCAGTCCATCATACAAGTGCATCCGTCCATCATACAAGTGCATCCATTCATCATACAAGTGCATCTGTTCATCATACAAGTGCATCTGTCCATCATACAAGTGCATCTGTTCATCATACAAGTGCATCCGTTCATCATACAAGTGCATCTGTTCATCATACAAGTGCATCCATTCATCATACAAGTGCATCTATTCATCATACAAGTGCATCTGTCCATCAGTCCATCATACAAGTGCATCTGTCCATCAGTCCATCATACAAGTGCATCTGTTCATCATACAAGTGCATCTGTTCATCATACAAGTGCATCTGTCCATCAGTCCATCATACAAGTGCATCTGTCCATCAGTCCATCATACAAGTGCATCTGTTCATCATACAAGTGCATCTATTCATCATACAAGTGCATCTGTCCATCAGTCCATCATACAAGTGCATCTGTCCATCAGTCCATCATACAAGTGCATCTGTTCATCATACAAGTGCATCCATTCATCATACAAGTGCATCTATTCATCATACAAGTGCATCCGTTCATCATACAAGTGCATCCGTCCATCATACAAGTGCATCTGTCCATCATACAAGTGCATCTGTCCATCATACAAGTGCATCCATTCATCATACAAGTGCATCTGTCCATCATACAAGTGCATCCATTCATCATACAAGTGCATCCGTCCATCATACAAGTGCATCTGTCCATCATACAAGTGCATCTGTCCATCATACAAGTGCATCTATCCATCATACAAGTGCATCCATTCATCATAAAAGTGCATCTATTCATCATACAAGTGCATCTATTCATCATACAAGTGCATCTGTCCATCATACAAGTGCATCTATTCATCATACAAGTGCATCTGTCTATCATACAAGTGCATCTGTCCATCATACAAGTGCATCTATTCATCATACAAGTGCATCTATTCATCATACAAGTGCATCTGTCCATCATAAAAGTGCATCCGTCCATCATAAAAGTGCATCCGTCCATCATACAAGTGCATCTATTCATCATACAAGTGCATCTATTCATCATACAAGTGCATCCGTCCATCATAAAAGTGCATCCGTCCATCATAAAAGTGCATCCGTCCATCATACAAGTGCATCTATTCATCATACAAGTGCATCTATTCATCAGACAAGTGCATCTATTCATCATACAAGTGCATCTGTCCATCATACAAGTGCATCTGTCCATCATACAAGTGCATCTGTCCATCATAAAAGTGCATCCGTCCATCATAAAAGTGCATCCGTCCATCATACAAGTGCATCTATTCATCATACAAGTGCATCCGTCCATCATACAAGTGCATCTATTCATCATACAAGTGCATCTATTCATCATACAAGTGCATCAGTCCATCATACAAGTGCATCTATTCATCAGACAAGTGCATCTATTCATCATACAAGTGCATCTGTCCATCATACAAGTGCATCTGTCCATCATACAAGTGCATCTGTCCATCATACAAGTGCATCTATTTATCATACAAGTGCATCTGTCCATCATACAAGTGCATCTGTCCATCATACAAGTGCATCTGTCCATCATACAAGTGCATCTGTCCATCATACAAGTGCATCTATTTATCATACAAGTGCATCTGTCCATCATACAAGTGCATCTATTCATCATACAAGTGCATCTGTCCATCATACAAGTGCATCTGTCCATCATAAAAGTGCATCCGTCCATCATACAAGTGCATCTATTCATCATACAAGTGCATCTGTCCATCATACAAGTGCATCTGTCCATCATACAAGTGCATCTATTCATCATACAAGTGCATCTGTCCATCATACAAGAGCATCTGTCCATCATACAAGTGCATCTGTTCATCATACAAGTGCATCTGTCCATCATAAAAGTGCATCTGTCTATCATAAAAGTGCATCTGTCTATCATAAAAGTGCATCTGTCCATCATACAAGAGCATCTGTCCATCATACAAGAGCATCTGTCCATCATACAAGTGCATCTGTCCATCATACAAGTGCATCTGTCCATCATACAAGTGCATCTGTTCATCATACAAGTGCATCCATCCATCATAAAAGTGCATCCGTCCATCATACAAGTGCATCTATTCATCATACAAGTGCATCCATCCATCATAAAAGTGCATCCGTCCATCATACAAGTGCATCTATTCATCATACAAGTGCATCTGTCCATCATACAAGTGCATCTGTCCATCATACAAGTGCATCTATTCATCATACAAGTGCATCTGTCCATCATACAAGTGCATCTGTCCATCATACAAGTGCATCTGTCCATCATACAAGAGCATCTGTCCATCATACAAGTGCATCTGTTCATCATACAAGTGCATCTGTCCATCATACAAGAGCATCTGTCCATCATACAAGAGCATCTGTCCATCATACAAGAGCATCTGTCCATCATACAAGTGCATCTGTCCATCATACAAGTGCATCTGTCCATCATACAAGTGCATCTGTCCATCATACAAGTGCATCTGTCCATCATACAAGTGCATCCATCCATCATAAAAGTGCATCCGTCCATCATACAAGTGCATCTATTCATCATACAAGTGCATCCGTCCATCATACAAGTGCATCCATCCATCATACAAGTGCATCCGTCCATCATACAAGTGCATCTGTCCATCATACAAGTGCATCTGTCCATCATACAAGTGCATCTGTCCATCATACAAGTGCATCTGTCCATCATACAAGTGCATCTGTCCATCATACAAGTGCATCTGTCCATCAGTCCATCATACAAGTGCATCCGTCCATCATACAAGTGCATCCATTCATCATACAAGTGCATCTGTTCATCATACAAGTGCATCCGTTCATCATACAAGTGCATCTGTCCATCATACAAGTGCATCTGTTCATCATACAAGTGCATCCGTTCATCATACAAGTGCATCTGTTCATCATACAAGTGCATCCATTCATCATACAAGTGCATCTATTCATCATACAAGTGCATCTGTCCATCAGTCCATCATACAAGTGCATCTGTTCATCATACAAGTGCATCCATTCATCATACAAGTGCATCTATTCATCATACAAGTGCATCTGTCCATCAGTCCATCATACAAGTGCATCTGTTCATCATACAAGTGCATCCATTCATCATACAAGTGCATCTATTCATCATACAAGTGCATCCGTTCATCATACAAGTGCATCTGTCCATCATACAAGTGCATCTGTCCATCATACAAGTGCATCTGTCCATCATACAAGTGCATCTATCCATCATACAAGTGCATCCATTCATCATACAAGTGCATCTGTCCATCATACAAGTGCATCTGTCCATCATACAAGTGCATCTGTCCATCATACAAGTGCATCTATCCATCATACAAGTGCATCCATTCATCATACAAGTGCATCTGTCCATCATACAAGTGCATCCGTCCATCATACAAGTGCATCTGTCCATCATACAAGTGCATCCATTCATCATAAAAGTGCATCTGTCCATCATACAAGTGCATCCATTCATCATACAAGTGCATCTGTCCATCATACAAGTGCATCTGTCCATCATACAAGTGCATCCATTCATCATAAAAGTGCATCTGTCCATCATACAAGTGCATCTGTCCATCATACAAGTGCATCTGTCCATCATACAAGTGCATCTGTCTATCATAAAAGTGCATCTGTCCATCATACAAGTGCATCCATTCATCATACAAGTGCATCTGTCCATCATACAAGTGCATCCGTCCATCATACAAGTGCATCTGTCCATCATACAAGTGCATCCATTCATCATACAAGTGCATCTGTCCATCATACAAGTGCATCCATTCATCATACAAGTGCATCTGTCCATCATACAAGTGCATCTGTCCATCATACAAGTGCATCCATTCATCATAAAAGTGCATCTGTCCATCATACAAGTGCATCTGTCCATCATACAAGTGCATCTGTCCATCATACAAGTGCATCTGTCTATCATAAAAGTGCATCTGTCCATCATAAAAGTGCATCTATTCATCATACAAGTGCATCCATTCATCATACAAGTGCATCCGTTCATCATACAAGTGCATCCGTTCATCATACAAGTGCATCTGTCCATCATAAAAGTGCATCTGTTCATCATAAAAGTGCATCTGTCCATCATAAAAGTGCATCTGTCCATCATAAAAGTGCATCTGTTCATCATAAAAGTGCATCTATTCATCATAAAAGTGCATCTGTCTATCATAAAAGTGCATCTGTCTATCATAAAAGTGCATCTGTTCATCATAAAAGTGCATCTGTCTATCATAAAAGTGCATCTGTCTATCATAAAAGTGCATCTGTCCATCATAAAAGTGCATCTATTCATTATAAAAGTGCATCTGTCCATCATAAAAGTGCATCTGTCCATCATAAAAGTGCATCTATTCATCATAAAAGTGCATCTGTCTATCATAAAAGTGCATCTGTCTATCATAAAAGTGCATCTGTTCATCATAAAAGTGCATCTGTCCATCATAAAAGTGCATCTGTCTATCATAAAAGTGCATCTGTCTATCATAAAAGTGCATCTGTCCATCATAAAAGTGCATCTGTTCATCATAAAAGTGCATCTGTCCATCATAGTGCATCTGTCCATCATAAAAGTGCATCTGTCTATCATAAAAGTGCATCTGTCCATCATAAAAGTGCATCTGTTCATCATAAAAGTGCATCTGTCCATCATACAAGTGCATCTGTCCATCATAAAAGTGCATCTGTTCATCATAAAAGTGCATCTGTCTATCATAAAAGTGCATCTGTCTATCATAAAAGTGCATCTGTCCATCATAAAAGTGCATCTGTCCATCATAAAAGTGCATCTGTCTATCATAAAAGTGCATCTGTCCATCATAAAAGTGCATCTATTCATCATAAAAGTGCATCTGTCCATCATACAAGTGCATTGTCCATCATAAAAGTGCATCTGTTCATCATAAAAGTGCATCTGTCCATCATAAAAGTGCATCTGTCCATCATAAAAGTGCATCTGTCTATCATAAAAGTGCATCTGTCCATCATAAAAGTGCATCTGTCTATCATAAAAGTGCATCTGTCCATCATAAAAGTGCATCTGTCTATCATAAAAGTGCATCTGTCTATCATAAAAGTGCATCTGTCCATCATAAAAGTGCATCTGTTCATCATAAAAGTGCATCTGTCTATCATAAAAGTGCATCTGTCCATCATAAAAGTGCATCTGTCTATCATAAAAGTGCATCTGTCCATCATAAAGTGCATCTGTCTATCATAAAAGTGCATCTGTCCATCATAAAAGTGCATCTGTTCATCATAAAAGTGCATCTGTCTATCATAAAAGTGCATCTGTCCATCATAAAAGTGCATCTGTCTATCATAAAAGTGCATCTGTCCATCATAAAAGTGCATCTGTCTATCATAAAAGTGCATCTGTCTATCATAAAAGTGCATCTGTCTATCATAAAAGTGCATCTGTCCATCATAAAAGTGCATCTGTTCATCATAAAAGTGCATCTGTCTATCATAAAAGTGCATCTGTCCATCATAAAAGTGCATCTGTCCATCATAAAAGTGCATCTGTTCATCATAAAAGTGCATCTGTCTATCATAAAAGTGCATCTGTCCATCATAAAAGTGCATCTGTCTATCATAAAAGTGCATCTATTCATCATAAAAGTGCATCTGTCTATCATAAAAGTGCATCTGTCCATCATAAAAGTGCATCTGTCCATCATAAAAGTGCATCTGTCCATCATAAAAGTGCATCTGTCCATCATACAAGTGTGCTTCGACATCATTACCTGCTTTATTTATTCAGAAAAAGTAGTAACTTCTATTTATTTGTGTATTCTACTTTTCCTTTAATTACTGTAACAACAGCGCTCGCACTAAATATGCTAATGTTGTAGAGGGCGGGCACTAGGACCCGGAGGAGCTTCAGCTGCTGCGCTAGAGAGAGAGGAGACGCGATTGGCTAGTTTTGGGCTAGTTTTGTTGTGAAAACCTGACAATCCTGCGCTGATTCACAAATTCAAGGCAACATTTAAAAACTGTCAATATAAAATCACCATACATGCAATGAGCACACGGCTGACATGATCTTATCGCTATAGCAGTGCTTGCAGGCTCATATCAACACCTTATCATATCGGCATAATTTTTCATATCTGCCGATTTTTATATTTTAAGCGACGGCCGATTCCGATGTCGTGACGATAATATCACGCATCCCTACTCAAAAGAAAGTTCTCATAACAGTTAATGTTTAGTAGTAGTGGGAAGTTCGGATCATTTTACTGACTCGGATCTTTGAGTCTCGTTCAGCAAAATGAACAAATCTTTGAGTCATTTCAGCAAAATATAATTCAAATGACATGTTAAATAGCCCAACCCATCTAGTACTTATGAAAATGTTGATTACATTTGTAAAACTAAATAAAAATAAACTATTTTTTATATAATTCTCAGTTAATATCAGACATAGACTTGTTTAACAAATATGAGAAATATATTGACTATTCATCACAAATTCAAGTCAATTAGACTATTACTCATTTTGAATCATAGCACAAACACACACATTATTTATGTGTGTGTGTGTGTGTGTGTGTAATATGTTTTTGTATAGGTGCTATAGGCCTATAAGCTATGTTACAAAGGTTTAGGTAACATTTTTAAACTGAGTTTTATTCATTAATAACATAATTAATAAAATTATAAAAACTCAATAGAGAAAAATACAGTTGATGTTAGACTTGAATAGTCAATATATTTCCCATATTTGTATATGTCTGATATTAACTGAGAATTATATATAAAAATACAAAAAAAATAACTATGTGCTTGTTAGTAAAAAGGGTTGTGAACTAGTGTTCAATACGGTGACACGTCATGTGGTAAAAGAACGAATGACTCAAACGTCAAACCCGAAAGAACGAATCTTTTCTGTTTCCGCTACTGACAG
This sequence comes from Gobio occitaniae, assembly GCA_033150135.1. Classification (NCBI taxonomy): domain Eukaryota; kingdom Metazoa; phylum Chordata; class Actinopteri; order Cypriniformes; family Gobionidae; genus Gobio; species Gobio occitaniae. The sequence goes on along the minus strand of JARQWZ010002350.1, from coordinate 182,188 downwards.
CACAGACTCTATGGGACTGACAGGAAGAACGAAAGACTCAAACCCGAGACTCGAAAGATGAACTAATAATTTTTGTTGTTTCCAGTACAGATTCAGCGTAATGTGCATGCGCGGTCAACACACTCTCTGAGAAACTCGGTAGTCCGGAGTCATATTAAAGATTCGTTAAAAATGAACGAGTCGTTCATGAACGACACATCACTAATGTTTAATTTGAGTTGGCTCTACTCAAACCAATGAATTATGTTGAGCGTTAGGGTTTACAGTGCAGGAAATAATCATAATATTAAATAAATTAAGGAAAACTGCGGTACAAATTCATCTTTATTCAATATTTAATTAGACACTTTACATTATATTTTTTCCCAATTTTCATTAACAGGAGAAATAAACATATCAGTAATCGTTGCATTAAAAGTGCTTGTGTCACCGCAGAATACGGATCTCACACACAGACTTCACAACGCATCATGAAGCTTTGAAGCGTTATGAACCAGTGAGTCGATTCAGCGGTTCAGAGCGTTATGAATCAGTGAGTCGATTCAGTGGTTCAGAGCGTTATGAATCAGCGAGTCGATTCAGCGGTTCAGAGCGTTATGAATCAGTGAGTCGATTCAGTGGTTCAGAGCGTTATGAATCAGTGAGTCGATTCAGCGGTTTGGATCGCCAAATTTCAGCAGTTTGACACGTGATCCGAATCATGATTCGACTCATGACGGCTTCATGATGCCGTGTTTTGAAATCGTCATCACTATACAAGTCGTTATTTAGGGTTTTTTTGCGCACAACTATTCTCGTCTTCATAAAGTTATTGTAGAGCCGCTGTAGTGAGATGGACTTTGTAACTTTAGTCTTTAGTGTCTTTTAAGGGTCTTGAGAGTGTAAAGTTGAGCCAATGGAGGCCTTTCAGAGCATCAGATTTACACTAAAATATCTTCATTTGTGTCTGAAGATGAACGGAGGTCTGACGGGTGTCCAACCACATGAGGGGAAGAATTTTCATTTTTGGGTGAACTAACTCTTTAAAGTCCCTGTAAAGGCAATTCTGAGATTTGTTTCTAAACACATTATAAATGTTAGAAATGTATTGCTGAAACACATTACAAAGACTGTGAACTATGAAGTACTGAATTCAGAAGTTAGACCGTTAAACAGTTTTTTCACCGTTGCTGTGTTCAGGATTTTCTGGGCGGGGCTAAAACGGTGGCTCGATGACGCACTGGAGCCACTGAGCCTGGCTCCTCCCCTAACACGATCATAACTAGAGCACATTCGCATCAGTTTCGATCGCGAGTTACTGTTAGTTCTGTTAGTTACTATAGTCAACAACTTACATAACAGCTTACAAAACAAAAACGATGAAGAGGTGGATTAATTTTGTGAACAGCAGCCTTGATGGAGAGCTGAGGATCATCACCGACGCCTGCCTCTGCAGTGACTTTACACCGGATCGTTTTACAAACTTTCACCGGAGACAACTGGGATTCACTGATAATCCGCTGCAGAACCGACTATCCCCCGCCCAGGCCTTCATCCTCCCGTCCCACCGACATCTGGAGCGTCGTGATCATAGCCGCTCGTGATCAGTGTTGTCTTGTGTTCTTCTGCCGCTTTCCCGCGAGTGGGCGTGGTTTCGGCGCCGACAGCGGACACGCCCCCAGCGTTTGAGAGCAGAGAATGCTGCTCATTTTTTCAGGTTTTGAAAAGCTATTTTTTGTACTTCCCGGATTTTTATGATTCAAATTTGGCTGGGTGGTTAATAACACATTTATCTGTGGTGTTAGGAACTCAGAACACATGTTTAGTTTTGACTTTACAGGGACTTTAAATAAATGAAGGAAAACTGAGGTACAAATTAATCTTTATTCAATATTTAATTAGACACTTTTTTTACATAAGTATATCGTCGCCATTTTCATTAACAGGAGAAATAAACATATCAGTAATCGATGCATTTAAAAGTGCTTTTGTGTCACCGCAGAATACGGATCTCACACAGACTGAGCGGGTCAGTGGGTCAGTGGGTCAGCGGGTCAGCGGGTCAGCGGGTCAGTGGGGGCAGCAGCACCTTCCCTCTGCCAATGCAGTTGTGGAAACCCCTGGTGCCATCAGGGCCGACCGGCTGGCGCACAACCCAAGACCTCGCGATCGGATTGGGTGATGATAAGCCGCCCATCTCAGGCGGATTGACCTGGGCGGCATTTTTACGCCTCTGGACCCACGGGCTGCTCGTGAAGCTGAAGTCCTCTGGGAGAGCTTGTGCCCGCTGAAGGAGGCCGTGCCCGCTGAAGTGGGCGTGCTGCTGAGCGGATGAGTGGCCAGAGGAGAGGTCACATGACTGTGTGGGAAAAGCTTCCGAGGCTGGAGAGGGCTTCCCACGGGACTGGCGAGAGGATTCCGGTAAGGGTCGGAGCGGAAGGTGGATATCCGTGGGATGGCGAGGGGACTGCCATAGAGGGCCTGAGGGCGGGAGACCCTGCGGTTGGGCCGAGGTGAAGCTGGGGCAAAATCAGACTCTGAAGAGCTGCAAACAGCCGAATCCTCCAGAGAACAGAAGTAACGCCTGGCTTTCCTGGTCGGCTTTTTTAAAACGTCATTCTCAATCCCTTCTTCGGACTCTTCCTCCAGGTTTTGGCTCCACCCTGGCTTACGAGTTCCACGGCTGCCCAGCAGGACCACACTAATGCCCGTTCCTCCATCTGCCTTCAGGGCCTCGTAGGCCTTGCGCGCCCCCTCCAGATCCTCGAACTCCACCACCGCGCACACTTTGCGCCCCAGTTCTGGGTGTTTCTTAGTGTAGCGCTTCAACTCCGCGGGGATCTCCTTTCCTGGGCGCAGCATGCGAAGAGAAGAAATAGTGCCATAGGGGACAAACACCCGCATCGCGGCCTCCATGAGGCCGAGCTGCTCTCCGCCCGGCGACCCGTTCAACTCCTCCTTCACTGGGCCAACACCATCCAGGAAGTTCCAGGCCAGGAGCAGCTTGCTTGTGGGAATGCACAGGAGCCAATCGGGCACTGGAGTCCTCCTTCGGACCTTGGTGCCCATCTCATTCACATCCAGCTGCGAAGAGGTTCTGGCGGCGGCCAGTGTGGTGCGCCAGTCGCGCGTCAGATCTCGAATCTACGACGAGATAATAGGCCTTTAAATCACAGAGGAACTGAATACTGGAGGTGCGCTGATTCTTCCGGTTATGAATGTTTTCAATGTGCTGTTAAAGGACAACTCCGGTGAAAAATGAACCTAGGGGTAATTAAAGGGTTAGTTCACCCAAAATGAAAATTGTGTCATTAATTAGGCTACTTACCCTCATGTCGTTCGACACCCGTAAAACCTCCGTTCATCTTCAGACACAAATGAAGATATTTTAGTTGGAATCCGATGGTTCAGAAAGGCCTCCATTGGCACAATGGCACGGTTCACTCTCAAGACCCTAAAGACGTCGTTACAAAGTCCATCTCACTACAGCGGCTCTACAATAACTTTATGAAGACGAGAATAGTTTTTGTGCACAAAAAAACCCTAAATAACGACTTATATAGTGATGACGATTTCAAAACACGGCATCATGAAGCTTCGAAGCGTTATGAATCAGTGAGTCGATTCAGCGGTTTGAGTCGCCAAAGTCACGTGATTTGAGCAGTTTGGCGGTTTGACACGCGATCCGAATCATGATTCGACTCACTGATTCATAACGCTTCGAAGCTTCATGAGGCCGTGTTTTGAAATCGTCATCACTATAGAAGTCGTTATTTAGGGGTTTTTTGTGCACAAAAACTATTCTCGTCTTCATAAAGTTATTGTAGAGCCGCTGTAGTGAGATGGACTTTGTAACGACGTCTTTAGTGCCTTTTAAGGGTCTTGAGAGTGTAAAGTTGAGCCAATGGAGGCCTTTCAGAGCATCAGATTTACACTAAAATATCTTCATTTGTGTCTGAAGATGAACGGAGGTCTGACGGGTGTCCAACCACATGAGGGGAAGTAATTAAAGACAGAATTTACATTTTTGGGTGAACTAACCCTTTAACACATGGTTACCGAGTAGATCGTTCTCTGGGATGCGATTTCATGAAAATCGAATGTAAAGAGTTTTATCTCTAAAAACAGATTAGCTTATAACACTAGTATATGGGGCTTAGAATAAGTCAAATTAAATCGCTAGTTAAAACCACTAACAAGGCTCTAAATAGCCTCACACTAATGGTGCGTTCACACAGGACACGAATGACGCGATTCACGTGAGTGATTTACATGTTGAGTCAATGCAAAGATGCGAATAGGCATTCTGCGGCATGATTTGCGCGAATGAGGCGGTGCGAAATTCGCGAATTGAACGCGTGAATCGCCCGAGTTGAAAAATCTGAACTTTGGCGGATATTCGCGCCGCGTTAACCAATCAGGAGCTTGCTCTAGTAGTGACACCTATGAGGAGAAAATCTATATATTACAGTTTTTTCCAATTGCTAACACACTAAAATTACATGGACAGCACAATTTTTTAAACTGACACACAGAGAGCAAAACCTCTTCTTAAGTTTTCAAAAGTCTAAACATATTTTCTGCTTTACACACATTTTGCAATTCAAAATGGCACTTTTTAAATGCACTGAACACAGTTCTTTGCATAAGACACAACAATCTGACATAAAGTCACATGTTTGCCATTTCAAAACACTGGCATTCAAAATGACACTACATGAGCTAATTTGGCCAATACATGAGCCGCTGGCCAAACACCTCAATGGTTAATGTTCACACTTCAATCAGGATGAAGCACTATAAAAACACCACAGGTCAGCACCTTTTGTTTTTTATTACAACAACAATGGAAGATGTTGCAGAGAGATGCAAGATGCTGCCTAATTATTTTTCTTGCCTTTTTTTTTTACTGTAATATCTTTTTTCTGAATTTTTTTTTCAGTTTAAAGTTTGTGAGGATATTTTTGTTCAGTCCCATGCAAATACATCTGTTGTGCATATGTTGCACTGACTTGTTTACCCTAGTGAAAAATTAAAAAAATAAAATGTTTCAACAGCATGTGTGTGTATCTGCAAATATGCATATGAACAATTTGATAAAAATGTTAGTATTATGGCAAAGCATACTAAAGATGAGGGTGCTCTTCATTATGCCCAACAGTGTGTAGTTGGTTAGACACAAATCTGGTGATATGAATGAAGTGTGTGCCATTTCGTGCAAAAGTTTGATTTTGATAATGCGGTGTGTAGTTTCGGTTGCAGTGCTTCATTTTGCAGGATATATGAGGTATTTTGCAGTTTGGGTGTGTGGTTTTGTGAATTGTGTTAAGTATTTTGATAAAACCAGACTAGTTTGAAAAATTGTGTGTTAGCAATTGGAAAAAAATGTAATATCTGGTTCAGACAATATGATTATCACTGTGATAACATTAAATGACATGAACCACAACCCAGTCTCTTTTTGTTAAATGCAAGTTTATGTTTGATCAATAATACAAAAGTATAAGTAAAAGGTATAGACGGTTTCAACTGCAACAACATAAACAAGCGTTACTGCGCACGCGCGCTTTTGTGGCCCAAACTGAACTTCTGGTAGACGTCCGCAAAGAATCAACAACAGAGGCTGCGTTATCTTTATGCGCTATCATCTTTCATCTTAATTGGGCAGCATTATCTTAATTTACATGTTTTATTGTTTCAGCATGTTTATTATTAATAATCTCCCATTTCTGTCTGCAATATATAGTGGGGGGGAAAGGGTTAGTTCACCGATGAATTACTCTCCCTCATGTCGACCCCAACCCATAAGACCATAGAGAAGAAGAGAAATATCTTCATTTGTGTTCTGAAGATGAACGAAGGTCTGACAGGTTCGGAACGACATGAGGGAGAGAAATAATGACAGAATTACAATTTTTGGGTGAACTATCCCTTTAAAGACGTGTAATGGCGTTTTCTGTACAGTATAAATGCTTGCGCGCTCGCCTTCAATCACGCAATGCATCGGAGTACATGTTTCATAACATAAGAATAATGTTGGGAAAGTTAACTTGTAGATAAAGTGCCTTATTTGAGATTTATTGTATATGAATGCATCACAAAAAATCCCGTGCTCTATTGCCATTAATAGAGGACACAGAGAAAGTTGTTTTGCACTCCGTGATAAAGGCACATTTATGTTTCCTGCAAAATATTTAAATGCGATCATTTATCCAGATGGCGACCACTTGATGTGAACAAATGTAAACTCGCCGTGTCCTGATTGGCTGATGATCACATGTTAATGCCGAGTGTAAACGCAGCCACAATAATCACCTCTAGAGTAGATTATTTCTGATAACAAGCTAAATAAATAACATTAGACATACAGTCTAAATGACATTAGACGCTGCTCTCGTTTGCTGGATATTAATGAAGCATTTAAGGCTTTTTGGTGAGTCGCACACTGTTTTTGCGCTGGTGTCATATTCTCTCTGCTTGATCGTTAATATTTATATCATGTTATCCAAGAATAGTACGTCAAATGTGTTTCTACTGAGTAGTGCGCCATACTATCCCCTCGCCAGACCATAAACAAACAGACCGGAAGTTAACTTCGGGCCAGGCGCGTTACCGTGGCAACACGCGTGCGTCCGATGAAACCGTCTATATGGGGAATAGAATAAGTGAAATTAAATCGCTAGTTAATACCACTAACAAGGTTCAAAATAGCCTCACACTAACACGGTGGCATAATGAGGGTCCCTACATGCAAACCGAAGTGTACAAACAGTTTAATAAGATGATACTTTATAAAAGACAGAACATTACGCGTATACAGACAGGAGCCATCTTGGAAAACAGTCTGGACAAGTCGAGCCACAGTTGAATAATCCGCCATCTCTTTAGTGTGTATCCTGTGGAATCACTAGTCTCTGTTGCGTTCAGTTTTTTAAAATTATTTTTATATTTTTATTTTCTCTGTTGCGTTCAGTGCTTTCTTCCGGAAACAACGGACCATATGAGATTCCAAGTCACAGTTCCTCACTTAGCACAGCGTTCATGGCTCGACTTGTCCAGACTGTTTTCCAAGATGGCTGCTGTCTGTATACGCGTAATGTTCTGTCTTTATAAAGTATCTTTTATCTCATTATGCTCCTGTGTTAGTGTGAGGCTATGTTGAGCCTTGTTAGTGGTATTAACTAGCGATTTAATTTGACTTATTCTAAGCCCCATATACTAGCGTTATAAGCTAATCTGTTTTTAGAGATAAAACTCTTTACATTCGATTTTCATGAAAACGCATCCCAGAGAACGATCTACTCGATAACCATGTGTTAATCACCCCTAGGTTCATTTTTCACCGGAGTTGTCGTTTAACACCTAGCTAAACAAACAACACTTAAAATAAGCATCTGGAGGATGATTTAAAAATCCGGACATTTTCAGAGACCGGAGAAGAGATGAACTGATCATTACTGTACCGGATTTCCCAAACAATGCTGAACGTGTCGTTTTTTAATCCGACATCAGCCGAGGGTCGTAAACATACGAGATTATTTCACCACACGTGTCAGTGCTCGTCTAAATAGTGACCGCGATGAAGTGTGTGTGAGACCTGACGAATAAGATCTGAATCAACATATTTATTTGTATTAACCCTCTGGGGCTCTTAAGAAATGTTAAAAATCGTAGCTTCATCGGAATGGTCCCAAATTTAGTGACTTTATTGGTACTTGGGATATGAACACCCAAAAAAATTGGGGACAGGATTTGAAAAGTCTAAGTGGTCGTAAAAAAAAGTCACACTCAGGACCTTCGGGTCAAAAATGACCCCCATTGAAAATTAATGGGAAATTGACAAAAATATGAAAATACAGAGTTTTTTGTGCGTACAATCTACAAATCAGCCAGGATGCAGAAAAAAGACTCAACAGTGAAGATCTCTAAAACATCAAGAGTGCAAAACAGACAAAAAAAACACAATTAGCTTTTGGAATGGCACGCGTTAATTTGTGTGCGTGTGTTTTTGTGTGTATAAGTGTGTGTGTGTGAGTTTTTTTTGTCTGTTTTGCACTCTTGATGTTTTAGAGATTTTTTTGGGTGTTCATATGCCAAGTACCAATAAAATCACTAAGTTTCGGACCATTCCGATTCCATTTTTTTAATAAAACGCAATATCCACTATAGTGGTAAAAATGTGCTATTGCGTGATAAAAATGCTCAATGTGTCCACCGGATGACACTGATCTCATTAAAAAATTGCTTTCATGAGGCCTAGGCTTGATTCTAAAATGAAATACAGCTTTAATAATTTATCTATCTATCTATCTATCTATCTATCTATCTATCTATCTATCTATCTATCTATCTATCTATCTATCTATCTATCTATCTATCTATCTATCTATCTATCTATCTATCTATCTATCTATCTATCTATCCATTTTTTTTATATTCAATGGTAAAAAATGGGTCATAATTATTGCATAAATATTAATTATAAATCATAAAATTCTCAAAACACCAAATATTAAAAAATATTATTGAACAGAAATATATATTTCATTAATTTACTCAAATCTTTTTTATCTTAATCCCACCCTCTGGGTCATTTTTGACCCGAAGGTCCTGAGTGTGACCCATAAATGAAGAACCCCAGAGGGTTAAAAGAAGGACCTTCATCCTGCCATATCAGTCTCACCAATGCTTTTAGTGTCAGGAAATGGTCAAATCTGAGGTAAGGATGTCATTATTTAGTATTAGAGCACCGGATCGCTGCAGCAACACCTGCGAGAAGGTTCAGACATTATAGTTTTGATTTCTTCGCGATGGGACCTGAAGTAGTGATGCACTGCTTCACTCACCAGAAAGAGGAAGTGTGATAAAGGCCTAAGAAAAGCACATGAGGACCCTGAGGAGATCCAGATGAGGCTGGTCATCCGAGCTCACCTTTTTGAAAGACGTCAGCAGCTTCAGACTAACGAAGCCCATCTTGTTTCTTTGGACGTGTTTCAGCAGAAAAGCGTCATCTGACAGGTTCTCATCAGAGAGGTAGTTCTCCAGCTGGGCCGCGATTTGTTGTGTTAAATCATCATTTGGAGGAATCCAGAGCTCACCCTCACAGAACTCCTCTTCAAAAACATCCGTCAATTCAGTCGAACTCCTGAAACACAGTTTCAATGCATTTGGAATTACATTCTGTTTCTTAGTGGATGTACGTCTTTACACTTAAAGGTGCAGTGTGTAATATAAATGAGGATCTATTGACAGAAACTCAATATAATAGTGTTTTCAGTGGAGTATAAAGATCTTATATAATGAAGCGTCATGTTTATTACCTCAGAATGAGCCGCTTCCATCTACACACCAGTGTTAATTTTGATTTAGACATATTTTAGTCATCGGAATTTTTAGTTGACTAAAATCTAATGAGTTTAGTTAAATTGTAATACATTAAGCATTTAAATAACCGACTGTCACTAGAACTGACATTTTGACATTTTGTTTTTGACATTAAAAATACACGAAGGAGCTCAATTCACTTTTTTAAAAACATCTATATAGTTTTTATAACTTTGTATTTCTGTTTTAGTCAGTAGGCCATATCAGGTTAAGCTAAAGCTTCAAATAAGTTTGTTTATTTATTTTTTTAATTTCAAGTACTTAAGTTTTTTTTTATGGTTTTAGTGAACTATTATAACCCTGATACTTTATAGAATATGTGTCAAATACTGGTCTTTCCTCCTGACTATGAATTAAATGGGAATTAAATTAAATACAGTTTATTGTGGAACCAAAAACGAATATATAATGTGTGACTTTTAATGATAAACAAGCTGGAAATACACCAGGACTCTTATTTTGAAATGTCTGCTCCTCTATTGCAGTTGCAGGAGCTCATTCAAGTTCAGATGAGGAGATAAATATGCATTATTACAACCGTCTAAAACATATTACTATATAAACATCGTACAGTAAGCATTGTTATTAATCATCAGCATTAGTTCATAAACAATAGTCTGTCATAAATGTGTGTTATTGATTGATTATTTCGCTCTGGAGCGCTGTAACGCACAAAACGGAATTTGTTAAAAAAAACACTACCTTCATGCGTCCCTCATAATTTAATAACTACAAAATGTAACATTTATGATCATTTTCACATTTTCATGGGACTGAAGTTAAAAATAACTGATAACCTTGTGGTCTGTGTAAAAAAAAAAATATATATATATTTAATTTAGATGTTTAACTAAAACCACATTTTTATTGTGTTAGTCTTCAACCTCCTTTAACTGACATGTTAGTCTCTCATCTTGTGCTTCTCTTTCTGGGTCAACAGATCTGAAAGTGGACACATTTGAGCAAATATTCTGTTTATAACAACATTATGAGTTATGATTTTGGTAAGTATATATTTTATGAAAAAACAATTAAATCATAGTTTCAGTAATTATGTGAAAAACGTTGATGGGTTGAGTTTTAGCTCAAAATGGCCCCTGCTCCTCATGTAGTGATGTAGTGGAGGAGAATAGACCAGATATGGCAGTCCATTTACCATTTAACTTTGTGATGGGGTTGATTTATTAAACGTGACAGTACCCTGCATAACTATAATACAGCTCAAAACATGAAGCAGGAGGACACTACCATCTTCTGCACCACTGTTAAAGAGAGAATAAAAGTGCACCATCCACCATAAAAGTGCATCCATCCATCATAAAAGTGCATCTATCCATCATAAAAGTGCATCCATCCATCATAAAAGTGCATCCATCCATCATAAAAGTGCATCTATCCATCATAAAAGTGCATCTATCCATCATAAAAGTGCATCCATCCATCATAAAAGTGCATCCATCCATCATAAAAGTGCATCCATCCATCATAAAAGTGCATCCATCCATCATAAAAGTGCATCTATCCATCATAAAAGTGCATCAATCCATCATAAAAGTGCACCCGTCCAATGCATCCATCATAAAAGTGCATCCATCCATCATAAAACTGCATTTAAATAAAAGTGCATCCATCCATCATAAAACTGCATTTAAACACCATAAAAGTGCACCTATCCACCATAAAAGTGCATCCATCCATCATTAAAGTGCACCCGTCCATTATAAAAGTGCATCCATCCATCATAAAAGTGCATCCATCCATCATAAAAGTGCATTTATACACCATAAAAGTGCACCCATCCATCATAAAAGTGCATCCGTCCATCATAAAAGTGCATCCATCCATCATAAAAGTGCATCCATCCATCATAAAAGTGCATTTATACACCATAAATGTGCATCTGTTCATCATAAAAGTGCTGCATTTATCCATCATAAAAGTGCATTTATACACCATAAATGTGCATCTGTTCATCATAAAAGTGCATTTATCTATCATAAAAGTGCTGCATTTATCCATCATAAAAGTGCATCCATCCATCATAAAAGTGCATTTATACACCATAAATGTGCATCTGTTCATCATAAAAGTGCTGCATTTATCCATCATAAAAGTGCTGCATTTATCCATCATAAAAGTGCTGCATTTATCCATCATAAAAGTGCATCCATCCATCCATCATAAAAGTGCATCCATCCATCCATCATAAAAGTGCATCTATCCACCATAAAAGTGCATCCATCCATCATAAAAGTGCTGCATTTATCCATCATAAAAGTGCTGCATTTATCCATCATAAAAGTGCTGCATTTATCCATCATAAAAGTGCTGCATTTATCCATCATAAAAGTGCTGCATTTATCCATCATAAAAGTGCTGCATTTATACATCATAAAAGTGCATCCATCCATCCATCATAAAAGTGCATCCATCCATCCATCATAAAAGTGCATCTATCCACCATAAAAGTGCATCCATCCATCATAAAAGTGCATTTATACACCATAAATGTGCATCCATCCATCATAAAAGTGCATCCATCCATCATAAAAGTGCATTTATACACCATAAATGTGCATCCATCCATCATAAAAGTGCATCCATCCATCATAAAAGTGCATTTATACACCATAAATGTGCATCCATCCATCATAAAAGTGCATCCATCCATCATAAAAGTGCATTTATACACCATAAAAGTGCACCCATCCATCATAAAAGTGCATCCGTCCATCATAAGTGCACCTATCCATCATAAAAGTGCATCTGTCCATCATAAAAGTGCATCTGTCCATCATAAAAGTGCTGCATTTATCCATCATAAAAGTGCTGCATTTATCCATCATAAAAGTGCTGCATTTATCCATCATAAAAGTGCATCCATCCATCCATCATAAAAGTGCATCCATCCATCCATCATAAAAGTGCATCTATCCACCATAAAAGTGCATCCATCCATCATAAAAGTGCATTTATACACCATAAAAGTGCACCCATCCATCATAAAAGTGCATCCATCCATCATAAAAGTGCATTTATACACCATAAATGTGCATCCATCCATCATAAAAGTGCATCCATCCATCATAAAAGTGCATTTATACACCATAAATGTGCATCCATCCATCATAAAAGTGCATCCATCCATCATAAAAGTGCATTTATACACCATAAATGTGCATCCATCCATCATAAAAGTGCATCCATCCATCATAAGTGCACCTATCCATCATAAAAGTGCATCTGTCCATCATAAAAGTGCATCTATCCATCATAAAAGTGCATTTATACACCATAAAAGTGCTGCATTTATCCATCATAAAAGTGCTGCATTTATCCATCATAAAAGTGCTGCATTTATCCATCATAAAAGTGCTGCATTTATCCATCATAAAAGTGCTGCATTTATCCATCATAAAAGTGCTGCATTTATCCATCATTTATCCATCATAAAAGTGCATTTATACACCATAAAAGTGCTGCATTTACGCACCATAAAAGTGCATCCATACATCATAAAAGTGTATCCATCCATCATAAAAGTGCACCCATCCATCATAAAAGTGCATTTACACACCATAAAAGTGCATTTACACACCATAAAAGTGCATTTATCCACCATAAAAGTGCATTTATCCATCATAAAGGTGTATTTATCCATCATAAAGGTGCATCCGTCCATCATAAAAGTGTCCATTATAAAAATTCTATCCATTTTTATATTTTTTAAATTTTGTTTATAAAATATCTACTGAAGTACAAATTTAGTTTAGTGCCTCTGGGACATGACAAAATGCTTAGTGTACAATAGAAATAAGACATTACTTTATGATACTTTTTTAAAATGTTATTATTATAAATGGACATAACCTACCAAAGTATTGTGAAAAGTGTTTATCATTTCATTTTGGATGAACCACTTTAAAGAGAGTCTGAGGGACTGAAATAACATCCAAGCAGAGCCTCACCCGTCCAGACTATCATTCAGCCCCTCATCAGTGTAAGAGAACGGCCCCTTCGACGGCAGAGGAGTGTCCTCACAGTGGAAGATGTCAGTAAAACCGGGCGAGGACATGCTGTTGACACACTTTACATTGGCAAAGGCTGAAATGTTAACTTTTAAAATACATACAATTCGTTGTAAACAGCCTACCTGACGACGTCCCTGTCCGCCTCCACACATCTCCTGAACACAGGTGATCCCTTTTAGAAAACTGATTTAAACGTCCCTACGTCACAATTGAAAAAAGATGTCTATTGGGCAATACGAACCCGAAAATTCATTCATTCATATTTTTTTTTTATATATATATTTACATTTGAAAAATAATAATTTGATCATCTTATAGTTTTATGATGGGGTTGAGTTATTAAACTTGACAGTAGTTTGTCTTTTTAAAACACATTTTTGTGTTAATCATAACATTCAAGGTTAGGCTACTACTTGTATTGTAGCTAGCCTGCTATATGCTAATGGACATGCGCACTGAAATACATGATATTTCTCACGTAGACCTATATTATTGACACGTAATCTCTCTTAATTACTCAATTACACACAGCCTCGGTTCTCACGACCTTACTAATGGGTCTGTTAGTTACTTTGCGACCCATGGACGTTTGGAGACATTATGCAAACCCACCATGGACCCGACGTGTGTGTGTGTGTGTGTGTGTGTGTGTGTACTGTGAGGTGTCAAGATTAGGCGCGAGTGTATTCCGGTGAATGGGTTCCACGGGGGTCCGTGAGACGGTATGGTCTGTGCTGCCCCCCCAACACACACACACACACACACACACACACACACACACACACACACCCCACTCGGCTTCCTGTATATTAGAACTGTTAAACATCCCCCGTGCTAAGGACAAGTTCAAAGAGCACGAAGGTAGTCTTTAGTCCTGCTAATTATCTAAGACGATACACATCCAATAAACACACTCAGCCAAAATTACAGCAACTGTTGTCTTTGTATGTGAAAGATTTGTATTTATTTATTAAATATAGAACAACAAACATAGCATAACATACAGTAGCCTATAGGCTACACCACAATGTGTGGGGAAAATGATATCATAATGATAAATGATATCATAATGTTTTAAACATGACATAGAGTCAAATTCCACTAAACAGTTTTAAGGCATGAATTTACATACTTTTGTTTATGTAGGCTATTTTGCCAGCAATATAAATACATAAATGTATTCAGGATTGTTTCATAATATACAATAGCAATTAATCTTTACTAAAATAAATATAAATTCTGTCAATTCCCTCCATACAACTTTGGATAATTCAAAAAACACTTCTCACTACCAAAACAGCATAAATCACCAATATCAGAGTATCTTGAAATTAGTAGATTAGTAGTTGACGCAATGTATTTCTTTAGTTTTATTATTAATACAATATTTAAAGGGGATTAACCAATTAATCTAACAATTAATATGATTCATAATAGAGTTCCAAAAATGTTTTCTTCTGTGCTATTTTGTTTTTGAAAAAATAGTACAAATATGTTTGTTGTTGCATTTTTTTCTTTTATCAATGTTGGGTTTGTCATTATTGTTGAGTTATATTGAATATGACTTCTAACAAGCTGAACCAGAGGAGAATTCAATTCCAGGGAAACTGTGGGTTCGCATGAATTGGTGATTTGTTCATATTTCCACAATTATCAAACATGATAAATACGCCTGTTAAACCAATTCCTTAAAAATAAGGATTTATTGGCAACTAATATATTGGCATTATTCCAACTGAAGGAAGTGTGAGGGGAGAAATTGTGTGAATTGCTGGTGGAATTTGGACAATTTAAGAGGAAGTTTAGAAATATTAGTCAAGTTAAAGGTGCAGTGTGTAATATTTATGATGATCTATTAACAGAAATGCAATATAATACACATAACTATGTTTTCAGTGGAGTATAAAATCTTATATAATGAAGCGTTATGTTTTTATTACCTTAGAATGAGCCGTTTCTATCTACACACACCGCGGGTCACCTTACAGTGAAGTCGCCATTTTGTGCCGCAATGTTTCTACGGTGGCCCTAAACGGACAAACTTCTCTACATAGTGCTAGTTACTTTCTGCTCTCTCTGATGATGACATCTTTGTCCTATGTCGGCCACCGTAGCTTCTCTATGTGCTCCCAAAGAAAGGGGTGAACGGTGGGCGGTTGCAATTCACAACCTCACCACTAGATGCCACTAAAACTTACACACTGCACCTTTGACAAAAATTCTAGACCACCTATTTGGTTAAAGGAACACGGCGGCTTTTTGTGATTTCCCCGTATCCCCCAGAGTTAGAGAAGTCCATACACACCATTCTCATCTCCATGCCATAACTCTGTCTGACACACCCACCGCTAGCCTGGCTTAGCACAAAGACTGGAGATAAACGGCTCCAGCTAGCTCAGCTAGCCTAGCTTAGCACAAAGACTGGAGGTAAACAGCTCCAGCTAGCCTAGCTTAGCACAAAGATTGGAGGTAAACGGCTCCAGCTAGCTCAGCTAGCCTAGCTTAGCACAAAGACTGGAGGTAAACAGTTCCAGCTAGCCTAGCTTAGCACAAAGACTGGAGGGAAACAGCTCCAGCTAGCCTAGCTTAGCACATAGACTGGAGGTAAACGGCTCCAGATAGCCTAGCTTAGCACATAGACTGGAGGTAAACAGCTCCAGCTAGCCTAGCTTAGCACAAAGATTGGAGGTAAACGGCTCCAGCTAGCTCAGCTAGCCTAGCTTAGCACAAAGACTGGAGGTAAACAGCTCCAGCTAGCCTAGCTTAGCACAAAGACTGGAGGGAAACAGCTCCAGCTAGCCTAGCTTAGCACATAGACTGGAGGTAAACAGCTCCAGCTAGCCTAGCTTAGCACAAAGACTGGAGGTAAACGGCTCCAGATAGCCTAGCTTAGCACAAAGACTGGAGGTAAACGGCTCGAGCTAGCCTAGCTTAGCACAAAGACTGGAGGTAAACGGCTCCAGCTAGCCTAGCTTAGCACAAAGACTGGAGGTAAACGGCTCCAGCTAGCCTAGCTTAGCACAAAGACTGGAGGTAAACGGCTCCAGATAGCCTAGCTTAGCACAAAGACTGGAGGTAAACGGCTCCTTTCACTTGAGGACAGTGAAAATAGCGGAATACAGATCAGTAAATTGTGTGAAAAATACTGTGTTTTTTTACACGCGAAACATGAACACATGTTATATTGCACACTGTAAACACAATCAAAGCTTCAAAAAAACACGAAAAACGGGATCCCCGCATACATTTTAAAATCTTGCTTATTACAAAGCACTAAATGGTTTATCTCCAGTACTTGAGCTCTTAACACATTATCCTCCATCACATCCACTGCGCTCTCTAAACTCTGGCCAGCTGATCATCCCGAGAATATCCAAATCAACTCCTTTTCCTATTTAGCTCCTAAACTCTGGAACTCTTCCTAACATTGTCGGGAAGCAGACACACTCTGTCAGTTTAAATCTAGACTAAAAACACATCTCTTTACTGTGGCATACACATAAAACACTTCTTCAGTGAAATGATTGTTAGGCTGCATTAACTCAGCCGGAAGCGGGAACACTTCCCATAACACCTGATGTACTCGTGACATCATCAGAAGAACGGCATCTACGCTAATGATAGTCTCTGTGTTTATCCCGAGGTTTACTGCAGTCAGCCGGATCCGGGCCGGATCCAGATCAGATGGTGGACCTGAGCCCAGAGAAGACCAACACATGACCAACACATGACCAACACATGACCAACACATGACCAACACATGACCAACACATGACCAACACATGACCAACACATGACCAACACATGACCAACACATGACCAACACATGACCCCGAAGTGTCTGAGAGACCGTGATTACACTCCCCCTGAAACTGCCTCATCGACACGGCATCCTCAATAAACCCGTCTCTGGCGTGATGACTCCGATCGTTCCAGTATTCCTATTTAATAATTGTTTAATGTGGTAAATCCTGGTAAACTAATGTAAATCATGCTAGAATGTGGTAAATCACGGTAAACTATGGTAACTCATGCTAGAATGTGGTAAATCACAGTAAACTATGGTAACTCATGCTAGAATGTGGTAAATCACGGTAAACTATGGTAAATCACGGTAAACTATGGTAAATCACGGTAAACTATGGTAAATCATGCTAGAATGTGGTAAATCACGGTAAACTATGGTAAATCACGGTAAACTATGGTAAATCATGCTAGAATGTGGTAAATCACGGTAAACTATGGTAAATCATGCTAGAATGTGGTAAATCATTCTAGAATGTGGTAAATCACGGTAAACTATGGTAAATCATGCTAGAATGTGGTAAATCACGGTAAACTATAGTAAATCATGCTAGAACGTAGTAAATCATGAATGTGGTAAATCATGCTAGAATGTGGTAAATCACGGTAAACTATGGTAAATCATGCTAGAATGTGGTAAATCACGGTTAACTATGGTAAATCATGCTAGAATTTGGTAAATCACGGTAAACTATAGTAAATCATGCTAGAATGTGGTAAATCACGGTAAACTATGGTAAATCATGCTAGAATGTGGTAAATCACGGTAAACTATGGTACATCATGCTAGAATGTGGTAAATCCTGGTAAACTAATGTAAATCATGCTAGAACGTAGTAAATCATGAATGTGGTAAATCATGCTAGAATGTGGTAAATCACGGTAAACTATGGTAAATCACGGTAAACTATGGTAAATCATGCTAGAATGTGGTAAATCACGGTAAACTATGGTAAATCACGGTAAACTATGGTAAATCATGCTAGAATGTGGTAAATCATGCTAGAATGTGGTAAATCACGGTAAACTATAGTAAATCATGCTAGAATGTGGTAAATCACGGTAAACTATGGTAAATCATGCTAGAATGTGGTAAATCACGGTAAACTATGGTACATCATGCTAGAATGTGGTAAATCCTGGTAAACTAATGTAAATCATGCTAGAACGTAGTAAATCATGAATGTGGTAAATCATGCTAGAATGTGGTAAATCACGGTAAACTATGGTAAATCATGCTAGAATCATAGTAAATCACGGTAAACTATGGTAAATCATGCTAGAATCATAGTAAATCACGGTAAACTATGGTAAATCATGCTAGAATCATAGTAAATCACGGTAAACTATGGTAAATCATGCTAGAATGTGGTAAATCACGGTAAACTATGGTAAATCATGCTAGAAGCTAGAATGGTAAATCATGCTAGAATGTGGTAAATCACGGTAAACTATGGTAAATCATGCTAGAAGCTAGAATGGTAAATCATGCTAGAATGGTAAATCATGGTAGAATCATAGTAAATCACGGTAAACTATGGTAAATCATGCTAGAATGTGGTAAATCACGGTAAACTATGGTAAATCATGCTAGAATGGTAAATCATGCTAGAATGTGGTAAATCACGGTAAACTATGGTAAATCATGCTAGAAGCTAGAATGGTAAATCATGCTAGAATGTGGTAAATCACGGTAAACTATGGTAAATCATGCTAGAATGGTAAATCATGCTAGAATGGTAAATCATGGTAGAATCATAGTAAATCACGGTAAACTATGGTAAATCATGCTAGAACATGGTAAATCATGGTAAACTATGGTAAATCGTGCTAGAACATGGTAAATCGTGCTAGAACATGGTAAATAATGGTAAACTATGGTAAATCGTGCTAGAACATGGTAAATCGTGCTAGAACATGGTAAATAATGGTAAACTATGGTAAATCATGCTAGAATGTGGTAAATCACGGTAAACTATAGTAAATCACGGTAAACTATGGTAAATCGTGCTAGAACATGGTAAATGGTGCTAGGATGAGATAAATCATGCTAGAACATGGTAAATCGTGCTAGAACATGGTAAATCGTGCTAGGATGAGATAAATCATGCTAGAACATGGTAAATGGTGCTAGGATGAGATAAATCATGCTAGAACATGGTAAATCGTGCTAGAACATGGTAAATCGTGCTAGGATGAGATAAATCATGCTAGAACATGGTAAATCGTGCTAGAACATGGTAAATCATGCTAGGATGAGGTAAATCATGGTAAACTATGATAAATCATGAATGTGGTAAATCATTGAAACTATGGTAAATCACACAAGAACATGGTAAGCTGTGGTAAATCATGAAATGATTCCCTCTCGACGACATAAACCTCTCACGACGAAATGCGCATGCGCGGGTATAACGGCGGCTCTTGCCGCTTTCTGAGCCATTTTACATCTCATTTGTAGTGGCATATCATAACCAGCAGGGCGCGCTCGTCGACAGAAGATAGTTCTGCTGAAGGACTGATTGCTGAAATGCTCGCCTTGACCCAGAGGCACTATTTTTCATATAACATTTAGTGATTATTAATTACAATGTCATGCAAAATGACATTTAGCTACAGATTCCAAATCGTTTTCCAGAGAGCAGATAACGCTGTGATATCAGGGCTCATCCAACAGCAGATGGCGCGTTAGAGCAGTGCATTTTTTTGAGTTATTGATTGATTTGAAATATTGCGATGCATTTGAACGCACTTCCATGTGGAGACATGTCTATCGAGGAAAGCTAATCGATCATATAATGAAGTGGCCCTTAAGATGTTGACCCCAGTGTTTATGGGTTTCGTAACTCCAGCACAACAAGATCCCATGATAGCATCAACAGCTCTGATCCTGTGACCGAGGCTATAATTAGCCGGGAGAACTGGAACAGCTCGGGTGAGGAAAGTTCCAGGTAACATGGAGACAGAAACTCTGCCGCCTTCTAGAGCCCGCGGGCGCAAAACAAAAGAGTCAAGTCTGCGATCGATTTCAATGCATCATGCGCGTCGCTCACTGTGCGCGTGCACGGATGTTACGAGTCATCACATCAGGGCCATGTAAGGGAGTTCGACCAATTCATGCTATAGAACTGACAATGAAAATAAAAACATGATGCAAAGGGTTCAGATGCAGATGCCACTGGGAAACTCCATCATTTCCATAACGAAATTCCATCGCTCTCAGTACAAACAAATAGAAAGCGACTAGGTGATGTTGTGCTCGCTGTACGGGGAGAGATTCCGCGAATCAACCCACGTGGGGTGAGAACGCAGGAGTTTCCCCCCTAACCAATGGCTGAGCGAGCGCGAGGAGCTTGCGGAACATGCATTACCAATCAGAAAGGCGAGCGTTTGGAGAGGCCGCGCCTACGCGAGCGCGCGTTATATATGCCCGAGTTTCGCTTGAAATCGGCAGACACGAATACTCTCACACACAAGGAATACAACCCCTCCGACTGGATTATACTTTGCACTGCACACTTTCAGTGGATTTTACTATTTCCGAGCTCTCCCGGAGATTTGTGGATTACTACTATTTGAAGCAAAATGACCCTGGAAGAAGTCGTTGGATGCAATATCACCGATAAAAAGTGAGTTGTGTTATTGCATGCATGCATTTTTAAATAGGTGTAGCCTACTATAGAGAGAACTGTCGCTCACAGTCGCGTTTTCTTCCAGAATGGACACCGTGAGCCACGCGCTGGAGGAGCTTCTGGTGGCCGCGCAGAGGCAGGACTGCCTCACCGTCGGCGTTTACGAGTCTGCCAAACTAATGAATGTGTAAGTATAGCCTGACTGTTGCTGTTCCTAGACTGCGTTATCGCACAAACATGTGTCTAACTGTAATTTGGTTTGCTTTGCAGAGATCCAGACTGTGTCGTGCTGTGCGTTCTGGCCACCGATGAGGAGGACCAGGACGACATTGCGCTGCAGATCCACTTCACACTCCTCCAGGCGTTCTGCTGCGACAACGACATCAACATCCTCCGGGTGTCCGGGCTCAGACGCCTCGCGCAGGTGCTCGGTGAACCGGCCACCGTGGACAACAGCGAGCCGAGAGACTTCCACTGCATCCTAGTCACTGTAAGTACGCTTGAAATCCGCGCATTGCCTCGCACATGCAGCTTTAATATCATAACTAACGTGGGATTTTACGCATTTCCAGAACTCACAATGCCAGCCGCTCAAATGCCAGGCGTTGAAGGACGTGGGCAGCTACTGCGAAGAGAGCCGCTGCAAGAACCAATGGATTCCTTATCTGTCCCTGCAAGAGCGTTGAACGAATCGCGATGCTATTGCTGCAAAGGAACGGATGAAAGAGTCATTCTCTGCGAATGAAAGCTAAAGGGGCTCAGTGGAGCCGCCGAGGGCCGCTGCGTCACGGGAAGGGGCTGCGAGGGAGAGCGCGGAGCTCGTGGAACCGGTACATTCCTCCATGCCCCTCCAGCTTACCGTGTCCTCCGTGGGGGGAAAGGGTCGCTTTGGTTGCGGAGGAAACGAACTGTGAAAGGCACAAGAAGTTGCACGCGGGCGGCGTGGGCGCGCAATGGGTTGGAAACAGACGCGCGTGCGTCACTGAGGGAATAATCTCTGTGGACATGATTAACTATGAACTGGCGTTTATGTCAAGCTACACATGGACTGCTAATGTTAGACTGCACTGAGAAGGACTGCTGACTTCCACGCACACTATGAATTGTAATTTAAACAGAGTAATATATGCATTGCTTCTCTTGTCAAATGCAGTGTTGTTTCAATAAATGATTGTTTGAGAACTGTACTCCTCTGTCTGATGTTTTGCTTTGGGGGTTTTTGGACATAAATGGGTCATGCACTTTTTGTCAGAGTTTAAAATAACAACGAATTTCCTGTTAAGATTCCTTGCAAATCCCAGTGTCTTGCCAAATGTACTGTGGACTGTACAGTGGGAGGGATTTACTCCACCGAGGTGTGAACGCATTCAGTGGAAATGTGAAGCAAGAGCCCCGAGTGACGTGCAAACACAGCTCATGGTTTGCCAAAGGATAGTCTTTGTATCCTGTAGTTCTGGAATCGGCGTCATCTCCTCGCTGACTCGGGGCATTACGACACAGCACTGACAGGAATGCAGACATCAGGAGTTATTAATGCGGAGATCCGTCTCCATAAAGAGACCGTAGGGCTTAGATAACCTGCAGAAAATGATCTGACATGATCTATAAAATCGCTTTTCAGGAAGTCATTCCGTGGAGGTTATATCACAGGTGTCTGGTTACTCATCTGTTCTGTAACAAGAACAACCTGTAATATTTGTGTTAGCAGACAAGTAACATGGTGATGCTCTTGAATCTAAAAGGTCTGGGTTACAGGGCAAAGCATTAAAGGGATAGTTCACCCAGAAATGAATGACCCCATGATTTACTCTCCCTTAGCTCATCCTAGGTGTGTGTGACATTCTGCTTTCAGACGAACACAATCAGAGTTATATTACAAATGTCCTGACTCTTCCAATTTTATAATGACAGTGAATGAGTGCATTAAAGTGCATCCATCCATCATAAAAGTGCATCCATCTGTCATAAAAGTGCATCTGTCCATCATAAAAGTGCATCCATCCATCATAAAAGTGCATCTGTCCATCATAAAAGTGCATCTGTCCATCATAAAAGTGCATCTATCCATCATAAAAGTGCATCCATCTGTCATAAAAGTGCATCTGTCCATCATAAAAGTTCATCTATCCATCATAAAAGTGCATCCATCTGTCATAAAAGTGCATCTGTCCATCATAAAAGTGCATCTATCCATCATAAAAGTGCATCCATCTGTCATAAAAGTGCATCTGTCCATCATAAAAGTGCATCTATCCATCATAAAAGTGCATCTGTCCATCATAAAAGTGCATCTGCCCATCATAAAAGTGCATCTATCCATCATAAAAGTGCATCTGTCCATCATAAAAGTGCATCTGCAAATCATAAAAGTGCATCAGTCCATCATAAAAGTGCATCTGTCCATCATAAAAGTGCATCTATCCATCATAAAAGTGCATCTATCCATCATAAAAGTGCATCTGTCCATCATAAAAGTGCATCTATCAATCATAAAAGTGCATCTGTCCATCATAAAAGTGCATCTGTCCATCTGTCCATCATAAAAGTGCATCTATCCATCATAAAAGTGCATCTGTTCATCATAAAAGTGCATCTGTCCATCATAAAAGTGCATCCATCCATCATAAAAGTGCATCTGTCCATCATAAAAGTGCATCTGCCCATCATAAAAGTGCATCTGTCCATCATAAAAGTGCATCCATTCATCATAAAAGTGCATCTGTCCATCATAAAAGTGC
Source organism: Gobio occitaniae (assembly GCA_033150135.1). Classification (NCBI taxonomy): domain Eukaryota; kingdom Metazoa; phylum Chordata; class Actinopteri; order Cypriniformes; family Gobionidae; genus Gobio; species Gobio occitaniae. The sequence goes on along the minus strand of JARQWZ010002350.1, from coordinate 158,620 downwards.
ATCCATTCATCATAAAAGTGCTCCACACAGGTTAATAAAGGCCATACGCTGGAACACCCTAATGAACGTGTGGAAAACAGTTGGAGATTACAGTTTGTAGTTTTAAATATGGATATTTTTCTCACACAAACCCCTCACTTTGCTTCAGAAGGCCTTTATTAACCCCTAATGAGCCATGTGGAGCAGTTATATGATGGATAGATGTACTTTTATGATGGATAGATGCACTTTTATGATGGACAGATGCACTTTTATGATGGACAGATGCACTTTTATGATGGACAGATGCACTTTTATGATGGAGAGATGCACTTTTATGCACTCATTCACTGCCATTATAAAGTTGGAAGAGTCAGGTCATTTTTAATATAACTCAGATTGTGTTCGTAACACACCTCGGATGAGTTGAGGGAGAGTAAATCATGGGGTCATTATCATTTCTGGGTGAACTATCCCTTTAAGCTACACCACCTTTCTGTAAAGCTGACACACTTCTTTGAGCTCAGTTCTTCCAGCTCTCCAGAGGCGGTTCAGGTCAGTGTTGTGAACTCTGAGAGCTGAAGAACTGCTAACACAACCCGTGCATCCTATGAGCGACTCTTCCAACAAAACACCTTCATCCTGCTGTTCATATGATGGGATGATATCTGATGAATTATGCTGTGCTCTCATATTGGGCATAAATGCTAATGCGCGAGTGTTGTACAGTCACTGTCAACATGAACTCGATATTAAAGATAGATTTATCAAGGGATAATAATAGACATGAGTCTCCTTTGAGATAAGAGGCATGGAGTATTTTTTCTCGGGCATTCCCTGAGCGCCTGTGCGTCTGACGTAGGCCGTCTTATTACGCATTGGAACCCCGGTAACGTCATTGACCATTTAAGGGCAAATCTGAAAACTCAAAGCATGTCGAGTCTATCAAACACTAGCGCGAAATGCAACGATTCCAACCAAATTGTCAGCTTGTGAGTATCAGGATGCTCATGTTTGTTTGGATAATCTCCCAACTGCGCACCGGGTGAGTCGTGCCCGCGCTTCTGCCGCCGGTATGCGAGGAATGCGGAAATAGCGGCTCTGTTTCCATAGAAGTGCAGCGGGAGCGCACGAGCCGTTTCCCACACAGGGCGGGAATGAATCAGGGTGCTTTTATAATCTTATTCAGAATGAGTGAAAACAGTCATTTCAGTGCTGATGGCATTTCTATAACGGGCCAACGCGTGCATGATCATTTCGTTTATTGTCATTGCACTCCGTTTTTTGTACAGACACTAAAGCTTCTGAACATGCAGCTCATCGAATGTTGTGTTAGCTTGTTAAAAGTGCATCTGTCCATCATAAAGTGCATCTATACATCATAAAAGTGCATCTGTCCATCATAAAGTGCATCTATACATCATAAAAGTGCATCTGTCCATCATAAAGTGCATCTATACATCATAAAAGTGCATCTGTCCATCATAAAGTGCATCTGTCCACCATAAAGTGCATCCATACATCATAAAAGTGCATCCATCCATCATAAAAGTGCATCTATCCATCATAAAAGTGCATCTATCCATCATAAAAGTGCATCTATCCATCATAAAGTGCATCTATCCATCATAAAAGTGCATCTGTCCATCATAAAAGTGCATCTATCCATCATAAAAGTGCATCTATCCATCATAAAAGTGCATCCATCCATCATAAAAGTGCATCCATCCATCATAAAAGTGCATCTGTCCATCATAAAGTGCATCCATCCATCATAAAAGTGCATCCATCCATCATAAAAGTGCATCCATCCATCATAAAAGTGCATCCATCCATCATAAAAGTGCATCCATACATCATAAAAGTGCATCCATCCATCATAAAAGTGCATCTATCCATCATAAAAGTGCATCCATCCATCATAAAAGTGCATCCATCCATCATAAAAGTGCATCTGTCCATCATAAAGTGCATCCATCCATCATAAAGTGCATCTGTCCATCATAAAGTGCATCTGTCCATCATAAAGTGCATCTGTCCATCATAAAGTGCATCTATACATCATAAAAGTGCATCTGTCCATCATAAAGTGCATCTGTCCACCATAAAGTGCATCCATACATCATAAAAGTGCATCCATCCATCATAAAAGTGCATCTATTCATCATAAAAGTGCATCTATCCATCATAAAAGTGCATCCATCCATCATAAAGTGCATCCATCCATCATAAAAGTGCATCTGTCCATCATAAAGTGCATCTGTCCATCATAAAGTGCATCCATACATCATAAAAGTGCATCCATCCATCATAAAAGTGCATCTATTCATCATAAAAGTGCATCTATCCATCATAAAAGTGCATCTATCCATCATAAAAGTGCATCCGTCCATCATAAAAGTGCATCCTTCCATCATAAAAGTGCATCCATCCATCATAAAAGTGCATCTATCCATCATAAAGTGCATCCATCCATCATAAAAGTGCATCTATCCATCATAAAAGTGCATCTATCCATCATAAAAGTGCATCCATCCATCATAAAAGTGCATCTATCCATCATAAAGTGCATCTATCCATCATAAAAGTGCATCTATCCATCATAAAAGTGCATCTATCCATCATAAAAGTGCATCCATCCATCATAAAAGTGCATCTATCCATCATAAAGTGCATCTATCCATCATAAAAGTGCATCTGTCCATCATAAAAGTGCATCCTTCCATCAAAAAGTGCATCCATCCATCATAAAAGTGCATCTGTCCATCATAAAAGTGCATCCGTCCATCATAAAAGTGCATCTGTCCATCATAAAAGTGCATCTATCCATCATAAAAGTGCATCTATCCATCATAAAAGTGCATCCATCCATCATAAAAGTGCATCTATCCATCATAAAGTGCATCTGTTCATCATAAAAGTGCATCCATCCATCATAAGAGTGCATCTATCCATCATAAAGTGCATCCATCCATCATAAAAGTGCATCTGTCCATCATAAAAGTGCATCCTTCCATCATAAAAGTGCATCTGTCCATCATAAAAGTGCATCTATCCATCATAAAAGTGCATCTATCCATCATAAAAGTGCATCTGTCCATCATAAAAGTGCATCCTTCCATCAAAAAGTGCATCCATCCATCATAAAAGTGCATCTGCCCATCATAAAAGTGCATCCTTCCATCAAAAAGTGCATCTATCCATCATAAAAGTGCATCCTTCCATCATAAAAGTGCATCTGCCCATCATAAAAGTGCATCTATCCATCATAAAAGTGCATCTGTCCATCATAAAAGTGCATCCTTCCATCATAAAAGTGCATCTATCCATCATAAAAGTGCATCTATCCATCATAAAAGTGCATCTCTCCATCATAAAAGTGCATCCTTCCATCATAAAAGTGCATCTATCCATCATAAAAGTGCATCTGTCCATCATAAAACTGCATCTGTCCATCATAGGCTGTAGTATAGCAATGGTGAAAGGGGTAAAACCCATGTCATCTTGTCTTCATATAATTATGATCATACATTCACACAGGTCCTATAAAGTGTCAGCAGTGCAAATGACAGATTTCACATGAATTCACATCATACAAAATAAAAAACAATGATTGTAATGGCCATAAAAGATATATTGATATTCACAGAAATCTGTTTGTGTCACTGTACTCATCTCATAACTCCTTTAATAAAAAGCATAAAGGCAGAAGTATATACAGGAATAGACTTACACCTACACAGACTGACTCGAAAAGGAAAGGCAGGGAAAGCAGTTTTCAGCTTTAAAGCACACACAGCAGAAACTCGTGCTGAACCGTTCCCATAAAGCCGTGATCTGAGCGCTGTAATGACTCTGCCACCCAGTGTGTTTCTGTCTGACTCTCGCCTGAGGTCGTCAGGTTCATCACTAACACTAGCGCTTCTTTCCACTCACACACAAACGAGCCGCCAAGACCTGAATCTGGCCAAGTTTATGACCCATCCTGCAGAACAGACCAAATGAAATACACAATAAAATCATAGCTTGTGGATGCTCACATTTTCATTGCACTGTACGAGTCTTTAATCAGCATTTTATCTCACCACTATAAACACATTGCTCATGCTTAATTAAAGCTGCCAACGACGAGCTTACAGCAGATGCTGACGGTCTTTTTAGAGAGGGCTCATATAAGCTCTCAGGAAATTAATGTATTAAAGGGATAGTTCACCCAAAAATGAAAATTATGCCATGATTTCCTCTCCCTCAGCTCATCCTAGGTGTGTGTGACATTCTCCTCTCAGACGAACACAATCAGAGTTATATTACAAATGACCTGACTCTTCCAACTTTATAATGGCAGTGAATGAGTCCATAAAAGTGCATCTGTCCATCATAAAAGTGCATCCATCCATCATACAAGTGCATCTGTCCATCATACAAGTGCATCTGTCCATCATAAAAGTGCATCCATCCATCATAAAAGTGCATCCATCCATCATAAAAGTGCATCTATCCATCATAAAAGTGTATCTATCCATCATAAAAGTGCATCTATCCATCATAAAAGTGCATCCATCCATCATAAAAGTGCATCTGTCCATCATAAAAGTGCATCTGTCCATCATAAAAGTGCATCCATCCATCATAAAAGTGCATCCATCCATCATAAAAGAGCATCTGTCCATCATAAAAGTGCATCTATCCATCATAAAAGTGCATCCATCCATCATAAAAGTGCATCCATCCATCATAAAAGTGCATCTGTCCATCATAAAAGTGCATCTGTCCATCATAAAAGTGCATCCATCCATCATAAAAGTGCATCCATCCATCATAAAAGAGCATCTATCCATCATAAAAGTGCATCCATCCATCATAAAAGTGCATCTGTCCATCATAAAAGTGCATCTGTCCATCACAAAAGTGCATCCATCCATCATAAAAGTGCATCCATCCATCATAAAAGAGCATCTGTCCATCATAAAAGTGCATCCATCCATCATAAAAGTGCATCTATCCATCATAAAAGTGTATCTATCCATCATAAAAGTGCATCTATCCATCATAAAAGTGCATCTGTCCATCATAAAAGTGCATCTATCCATCATAAAAGTGCATCTATCCATCATAAAAGTGCATCTGTCCATCATAAAAGTGCATCTATCCATCATAAAAGTGCATCTGTCCATCATAAAAGTGCATCTATCCATCATAAAAGTGCATCTATCCATCATAAAAGTGCATCTATCCATCATAAAAGTGCATCTGTCCATCATAAAAGTGCATCTATTCATCATAAAAGTGCATCTGTCCATCATAAAAGTGCATCTGTCCATCATAAAAGTGCATCTATTCATCATAAAAGTGCATCTGTCCATCATAAAAGTCCATCTGTCCATCATAAAAGTGCATCTATCCATCATAAAAGTGCATCCGTCCATCATAAAAGTGCATCTATCCATCATAAAAGTGCATCTGTCCATCATAAAAGTGCATCCGTCCATCATAAAAGTGCATCTATCCATCATAAAAGTGCATCTGTCCATCATAAAAGTGCATCCGTCCATCATAAAAGTGCATCTATCCATCATAAAAGTGCATCTGTCCATCATAAAAGTGCATCCGTCCATCATAAAAGTGCATCTATTCATCATAAAAGTGCATCTGTCCATCATAAAAGTGCATCCGTCCATCATAAAAGTGCATCTATCCATCATAAAAGTGCATCTGTCCATCATAAAAGTGCATCCGTCCATCATAAAAGTGCATCTGTCCATCATAAAAGTGCATCCGTCCATCATAAAAGTGCATCTATCCATCATATAACTGCTCCACAGGGCTCATGAGGGTTAATAAAGGCCTTCTGAAGCAAAGCGATGGGTATGTGTGAGAAAAATATAAAAACTGTACAAACTGTAGTCTCTAACTGTCGTTCCAGCGTATGATGGTGAGATTATATCCAGATTATAGTTTTGTTTTCTTCTATCCGCTGCGCTTCCACATTCGCCACTGGAACTTATGTCATCCGCTGGAACGCCAGTCTCTCGTGAATCGTTATCATTTTTAATATAACTCTGATTGCGTGCGTCTGACAGAAGAATATTACTCACACCTAGGATGAGTTGAGGGAGAGTAAATCATGGGGTTATTCGCTTTTTTGAGTGAACTATCCCTTTAAGTTCACCAAAACTTTCAAATGAAAGTGAAATTGATGCAGCTCATGGGGAGTGAACGTGACTGTGATTTTAAGGTCTGGTCTGTGTGTGGAAATAGAGAGTGTGTGAGCTCTATATAAGTGTTGTACGACACACTCGCAGTGCAGCTGACCAGACAATAGCTAGCTGTGTGTTCCTCTCCAGACTCTGGAAAAAGCGTCACACTCGCAATACAATGGCAGTAAGAGGCTTAAAAGACTACATTTGCCTGAGACTGGAATCAGAAGTGTTGACGTCAGGCCAGAAAGAGTGCGAGAGAGGAAGGGGGCAGGAGAGAAACAGAGAGCCTTTTCTTCACCTTGGCAAAACCCTGGCTGATTTAAAGTCGCTGACAGTATTTAGTTCAGACGGCAAGGCTATCAATAGAAAGGAGTATTTTTAGCATAGCAGGGCTATATTTATATCTCAGGGAGTGGTGGCCTTGTAGATAAAATAAGGGGCTTCTTGATTCAGTCATGGACATAAAACGCCCCTCCTGTGGTTCTCTTGAAACTTTTCTGACCCTTGATTGAGAGCGCGACAAGCCTCTCTTCTTCAGATCGTCTCAGCCATAATTATAGACTTGTTTTAAGCCCACCTAATTTACCCCAAACTGTAACCAAGCGGTCCATCCACACCATATGAACGCACATGTGAGTGATTCCCCACCAAACTTGTCTTTAATTAAATAAAACCACACCTATTTCAATGACTTTGTGTATTAGGGTCAGTGTCCAAAATGAGCACACTGCAAAAAATGCTTTTCTTACTTAGTATTTTTGTCTTGTTTTCAGTCCAAATATCTAAAAAATCTTACATTAAGAAGCATTTACTAGACAAGAAAACGTTTTTGTCTTATTTTGGGGGAAATAACTCAAAATTAAGGGAGTTTTTGCTTAAAATAAGCAAAATAATCTGCCAATGGGGTAAGCAAAATAATCTTAATTCAAACAGAAAACAAGATTATTTTGCTTACCCCATTGGCATAGCTTATTTTAAGCAAAAACTCCCTTAATTTTGAGTTATTTTCCCCCGAAAACAAGACAAAAACTTTTGCTTGTCTTGTAAATGCTTCTTAATGTAAGATTTTTTAGATATTTGGACTGAAAACAAGCCTTCTAGAGCCAAGAAAACATTCATTTTCAAGAACAGTTTTGCTTTAAAGGTGCAGTGTGTAAGTTTTAGTGTCATCTAGTGGTGAGGTTGTGAATTGCACCCCCGCCGCTCTCACCCCTCCCAGCACATAGAGAAGCTACGGTGGCCCACACAGGACAAAGATGTCATCATCTGAGACAGCAGAGAGTGGCTAGCGCTCTGTAGAGAAGTTTGTCCGTTTAGGGCCACCGTGGCGGCACAAAATGGCGGCTTCACTGTAAAGTGACCCGCGATGTGTGTAGATAGAAACGGCTCATTCTGAGGTAATAAAATAATGGCTCTACACTGTAAAAAATCATCATGATTTTAACGGTAAAAGACTGTAAAAATGCTACGGTGAAAAACAGTTAATTGGTTAACAGAAAGTTTCCGTACTATATATGATGACTAACCTTACATTTAATTTACAGTAAAATACCGTTACAGTTTTTTGAAGTGAAAAAGAATTGTGTAATTTACAGTGAAAAACCGTAAATTGACATTCCCAGAATTCCCTGCGTGACACTTCGCATTTTATGTATTTTCGTTGAAATAACTGTTTCGTCTTAGTTTGTTCTAATCAGTTATGTAGCTACATTAGTGTTTTATGTTGCATCATAAACATAAACATATGTTACATTTTTGTAAAATCAATGTTTATTGCATTTTTTTTATTTGATGTGTGTTACCGTGATGGTGTTTAGTGTGTGTGTGAATGACACTGAGCTCTTCTATATATTAGTATTGTCCTCTTAAAAGCTGCTTGTGATGAGCTTTGATTAATCACTTGATTCTCATCTCCACTGTGATTGGTGGATGTCAGTATCAAAGGTGAAAAACAGATATTAGTATTTCAATAGGTCGGTAATTTAACATTATTTCAGTTAATGAAATAGGGTTTTTACCGTAAATTGAATTATTACAATATAAAGCTTTAAATTATATGGTTTAGAACTGTAGAATAAAAGTTTTTTAACCGTAATTATTACATTATAAACCTTTTAATTCTATGGTGCTGTCCCGTTAAACCTAAAACGTAACTGCCGTATTTTTTACAGTAAAGTTCTGGCAAACACAGCTGCTGTTTTTTACCGTAAATTTTACGGGGATTTTTTTTTACAGTGGAGTCTCCAGAAGTGCAAGGTGTCAGGATCTCAGAGACTTAAATTAGGTAAAGAATCCTAAAAAATTACCCCCACTAAATAAGAATCACAAGCTGAAGTGTTAAAATACATGAAGACTGTAAAAAATATCCCCGTAAAATTTACGGTTAAAAAAAAGGCAGCTGTGGTTGCCAGAACTTTACCGTAAAAAAATACGGCAGTATCGTTTTAGGTTTTTAGGGACAGCACCATATAATTTAAAGGTTTATAATGTAATTATTACGGTTTCAAAAAATTTTCTTTTACAGTTCAAAACCATATAATTTAAAGGTTTATATTGTAATGATTATTTTTACACTGTAAACAATTTACGGTAAAAAAAAACATATTTCATTAACTGAAATAATGTTAAATTACCAACCTATTGAAATACTAATATCTGGTATGTATCTTTGATAAATACGGACAACGACCAATCACAGTGGAGATGAGAATCACATGATGAATCAAAGCTCATCACAAGCAGCTTTTAAGAGAACAATACTAATATATAGAAGAGCTCAGTGTCATTCACACACACACTAAACACCATCATGGTAAAACTTAAATTTAAAAAATGCAATAAACATTCATTTAACAACATCAGATATAACATAAAACCCTAATGTACATAACTGATTAGAAAAAAACAAAGAAGAAACATAATTATTGCAATGAAAATACATCAAATGCGAAGTGTCACGCTGGGAATTCTGGGAATGTCAATTTACGGGTTTTCACTGTAAATTACACAATGACTTGTTCTTTTTCACTTCCAAAAACTGTAAATTTAACGGTATTTTACTGTAAAATGAAATTAAATGTAAGGTTAGATCTATTACAGTTATTCACCGTATATAGTACGGATACTTTCTGTTAACCAATTAACTGTTTTTCACCGTAGCATTTTTACAGTAAAATACCGTTCAAATCACAAAATTTTTTTACAGTGTAGGCTTTATGGACAGATAGGCTGAGAGTGACTCTTGAAGGACCAGCAACCACAGCTGCCGGTTTTTTACTGTAAATTTAATGGGGATTTTTTTACAGTGGTGTGAGAAGCGGAGAAGAGTGTCTAATCTAGCAAATGTCTTTAGCCTGTCACAAAATGAGGTAAATCCGGTCCTGTTCGCCACTATAGAAACAGAGATATGAGCTATGAGATATGAGATATGAGACTCCTGGCTGAATCCGGCCAGCTGATGTCTTAGCTTTGAGAGAGCTTCTGCTAATCTAACCGTAGATATGAGTCCTGACCTCCTCCAGTGCTCAATACTGAAGTGTGAGACCATCCGCAGCGATGCATCAGGCCTGGCATAAGACGTACAGTTTACTCAGAGAGTGAAATTGCATCCAGCTGGGACATTTATAAGATAAGAAACTAAATTGGATCTGCGTCAGATGAGACACCGTAAGTCTGCATGCGAGTGTGAATCAGAGAGAGATATCATGGGAACAATTAAATGAACCTTGGATCATGGGTGGTCTCATTTAGTGTTATAGGCAAGGGGAAAAAATACTATGTTCTGTTTAAAGCCGTTTACAGGGGAGATGAAAGGCTAATGCTCGCTCCTGCTGGAGGTTTTATTCAACGCCTTAACAAGCACAACATGGCCACGTTTCTGCTGCTAATTTCAATGCCTTTTATGACTTCACACTTAAATATTCAGTAAGACGTTGCTATAATTTCAGCTTTTAAGTATACGCAAGTGATCATTAATGCTGACAAAGAAAACGAACTATGCTGCCTAATAATCCTGCGTGCGGTTTATTTAATAAGGGTTTGCAGCATTAGAGCTTTCCCTTGTCAAAGACAACAACAAATGCACTAAACTCGTCAGGAATCCAAAGAGCTTGCAGTGTTTTCATGCATTATTTTTAATAAGGCTTTGCATTATTGCTCTACAGCATGGCCCTCACTAAGCCCTTTTTAGGGGGGCTTCAGCCAAAATTCAGCAAAAATTCTGCCCCCTAAAAAATGTGTGATTAGCCTTTCAAACATATCGTCAATGTCAACATATTTGAGAAAACCAATCAAATCAGAGTAGGCGGGCTTTATGTTCACAGAAGCTGCTGAGGATGAGCACGAGTTTCATCAGCGACTCGACGTCAAGTGCGAGATATGAAGATAAACGCTTCATATTTGACAGAAGCTTCTGTAAGTCAGAAATGTTAAACAAATGACAAAAATATTCAGGCAAATGAATAAACTTGTGTCTAATTTCACCATTTTGATTTGAAATAGGCCTATGTAATGTCATTTATAATATAATTAACAAACAAGAAATATTAACAAAGCCGTTTTCTTCAAATTAGGCATAATATTAGTAATGAATGTGTGCATATTGTTAATTAATAATTCCAATTACTCTCAGTAAATTAAAAAAAGCTTTTTCAGCCTGTATTGGGCATACGATTAATAATGAATGTGTGCATATTGTGAATTAAATGTAATAAATTTAGTTACCTAGCTTTCCTGTTAGCCTTCGAAAATTATTCATAAAACATATAAATATCAGTTAAACATGTGTTTACTGTCTTCACTGACGAAAATGGAAAAACTTCATCAGTCATATCTGCCCAATGACATGGTTTTCAAGCTGTTGTTATCAAATTTTTTTGGCGTTCAGAACATTTTAAAATGCACATATGTAGATCATAGAAATCAAAGTTTCCTCGAGGAGCC
>JARQWZ010002350.1:137500-142500 GCA_033150135.1 Gobio occitaniae | reverse complement strand
GGAGTGGATTTGAGTTGACTGGACTAGACTGGACTGGACTGGACTGGACTGGAGTGGAGTGGAGTGGAGTGGAGTGGACTGGACTGGAGTGGAGTGGAGTGGACTGGACTTGACTGGAATGGACTGGACTGGACTGGATTGGACTTGGAGTGGAGTGGAGTGAACTTGACTGGACTGAAGTGGAGTGGAGTGGACTGGAGTGGACTTGGAGTGGAGTGGACTGGAGTGGAGTGGACTTGGAGTGGAGTGGAGTGGAGTGGAGTGGACTTGACTGGAATGGACTGGACTGGATTGGACTTGGAGTGGAGTGAACTTGACTGGACTGAAGTGGAGTGGAGTGGAGTGGAGTGGACTGGAGTGGACTTGGAGTGGAGTGGACTGGAGTGGAGTGGGTTGACTTGACTTGACTTGACTTGACTTGACTTGACTGGAGTGGAGTGGAGTGGAGTGGAGTGGACTGGACTGGACTTGGAGTGGAGTGAAGTGGAGTGGAGTGGACTTGACTTGACTTGACTTGACTTGACTGGAGTGGAGTGGAGTGGACTGGACTGGACTTGGAGTGGAGTGGAGTGGAGTGGAGTGGACTTGACTTGACTGGAGTGGACTGGACTGGACTAGACTTGGAGTGGAGTGGATTTGACTGGAGTGGGTTGACTTGACTAGACTTGACTGGAGTGGACTGGACTGGACCGGACTGGACTGGACTTGGAGTGGAGTGGAGTGGAGTGGACTGGAGTGGGTTGACTTGACTTGACTTGACTGGAGTGGACTGGACTGGACTTGGAGTGGAGTGGAGTGGAGTGGAGTGGAGTGGATTTGACTGGAGTGGGTTGACTAGACTTGACTTGACTGGAGTGGACTGGACTGGACTGGACTTGGACTGGAGTGGAGTGGAGTGGAGTGGGTTGACTTGACTTGACTTGACTTGACTTGACTGGAGTGGACTGGACTGGACTGGACTTGGAGTGGAGTGGAGTGGAGTGGAGTGGGTTGACTTGACTTGACTTGACTTGACTTGACTTGACTGGAGTGGAGTGGAGTGGACTGGACTGGACTGGACTGGACATGGAGTGGAGTGGAGTGGAGTGGGTTGACTTGACTTGACTTGACTGGAGAGGACTGGACTGGACTGGACTGGACTGGACTTGGAGTGGAGTGGAGTGGAGTGGAGTGGAGTGGAGTGGGTTGACTTGACTTGACTTGACTTGACTTGACTGGAGTGGAGTGGAGTGGACTGGACTGGACTGGACTTGGAGTGGAGTGGAGTGGAGTGGAGTGGAGTGGTGTGGAGTGGGTTGACTTGACTGGAGTGGACTGGAGTGGAGTGGACTGGACTGGACTGGACTGGACTGGACTTGGAGTGGAGTGGAGTGGGTTGACTTGACTGGAGTGGACTGGAGTGGACTGGACTGGACTGGACTGGACTTGGAGTGGAGTGGAGTGGAGTGGAGTGGAGTGGAGTGGAGTGGGTTGACTTGACTTGACTTGACTTGACTTGACTTGACTTGACTGGAGTAGACTGGACTTGGAGTGGAGTGGAGTGGATTTGACTGGAGTGGGTTGACTTGACTAGACTTGACTTGACTGGAGTGGAGTGGAGTGGAGTGGACTGAACTGGAGTGGACTGGGGTGGAGTGGACTGAGTGGACTGGACTGAACTGGATTGGATTGGAGTGGAGTGGAGTGGAGTGGATTTGAGTTGACTGGACTAGACTGGACTGGACTGGACTGGACTGGAGTGGAGTGGAGTGGAGTGGAGTGGACTGGAGTGGACTGGAGTGGAGTGGACTTGACTGGAATGGACTGGACTGGACTGGACTGGACTGGACTGGATTGGACTTGGAGTGGAGTGGAGTGAACTTGACTGGACTGAAGTGGAGTGGAGTGGACTGGAGTGGACTTGGAGTGGAGTGGACTGGAGTGGAGTGGACTTGGAGTGGAGTGGAGTGGAGTGGAGTGGAGTGGACTTGACTGGAATGGACTGGACTGGACTGGACTGGACTGGACTGGACTGGATTGGACTTGGAGTGGAGTGGAGTGAACTTGACTGGACTGGACTGAAGTGGAGTGGAGTGGAGTGGACTGGAGTGGACTTGGAGTGGAGTGGAGTGGACTGGAGTGGAGTGGAGTGGAGTGGAGTGGGTTGACTTGACTTGACTTGACTTGACTGGAGTGGAGTGGAGTGGACTGGACTGGACTGGACTTGGAGTGGAGTGGAGTGGAGTGGACTTGACTGGAGTGGAGTGGAGTGGACTGGACTGGACTTGGAGTGGAGTGGAGTGGACTTGACTTGACTGGAGTGGACTGGACTGGACTTGGAGTGGAGTGGATTTGACTGGAGTGGGTTGACTTGACTAGACTTGACTTGACTGGAGTGGAGTGGACTGGACCGGACTGGACTGGACTGGACTTGGAGTGGAGTGGAGTGGAGTGGAGTGGGTTGACTTGACTTGACTTGACTTGACTTGACTTGACTTGACTGGAGTGGACTGGACTGGACTTGGAGTGGAGTGGAGTGGAGTGGAGTGGGTTGACTTGACTTGACTTGACTTGACTTGACTTGACTGGAGTGGACTGGACTTGGAGTGGAGTGGAGTGGAGTGGAGTGGAGTGGGTTGACTTGACTTGACTTGACTTGACTTGACTTGACTTGACTTGACTTGACTGGAGTGGACTGGACTGGACTTGGAGTGGAGTGGAGTGGAGTGGAGTGGGTTGACTTGACTTGACTTGACTTGACTTGACTGGAGAGGACTGGACTTGGAGTGGAGTGGAGTGGAGTGGGTTGACTTGACTTGACTTGACTTGACTGGAGTGGAGTGGAGTGGAGTGGACTGGACTTGGAGTGGAGTGGAGTGGTGTGGTGTGGTGTGGAGTGGGTTGACTTGACTGGAGTGGACTGGAGTGGACTGGACTGGACTGGACTGGACTTGGAGTGGAGTGGAGTGGAGTGGAGTGGGTTGACTTGACTTGACTTGACTTGACTGGAGTGGACTGGACTGGACTGGACTTGGAGTGGAGTGGAGTGGAGTGGAGTGGAGTGGGTTGACTTGACTTGACTTGACTTGACTTGACTGGAGTGGAGTGGAGTGGACTGGACTTGGAGTGGAGTGGAGTGGAGTGGAGTGGAGTGGAGTGGGTTGACTTGACTTGACTTGACTTGACTTGACTGGAGTGGACTGGACTGGACTTGGAGTGGAGTGGAGTGGAGTGGAGTGGGTTGACTTGACTTGACTTGACTGGAGTGGAGTGGAGTGGAGTGGACTGGACTGGACTTGGAGTGGAGTGGAGTGGAGTGGTGTGGTGTGGAGTGGGTTGACTTGACTGGAGTGGACTGGAGTGGACTGGACTGGACTGGACTTGGAGTGGAGTGGAGTGGAGTGGAGTGGGTTGACTTGACTGGAGTGGACTGGAGTGGACTGGACTGGACTGGACTTGGAGTGGAGTGGAGTGGAGTGGAGTGGAGTGGGTTGACTTGACTTGACTTGACTTGACTTGACTTGACTGGAGTGGACTGGACTTGGAGTGGAGTGGATTTGACTGGAGTGGGTTGACTTGACTAGACTTGACTTGACTGGAGTGGAGTGGACTGGACCGGACCGGACTGGACTGGACTGGACTGGACTTGGAGTGGAGTGGAGTGGAGTGGAGTGGGTTGACTTGACTTGACTTGACTGGAGTGGAGTGGACTGGACTGGACTTGGACTTGGACTTGGAGTGGAGTGGAGTGGAGTGGATTTGACTGGAGTGGGTTGACTAGACTTGATTTGACTGGAGTGGACTGGACTGGACTGGACTGGACTGGACTTGGAGTGGAGTGGAGTGGAGTGGAGTGGGTTGACTTGACTTGACTTGACTTTGACTGGAGAGGACTGGACTGGACTTGGAGTGGAGTGGAGTGGAGTGGAGTGGAGTGGAGTGGAGTGGGTTGACTTGACTTGACTTGACTGGAGTGGAGTGGAGTGGAGTGGACTGGACTTGGAGTGGAGTGGTGTGGTGTGGAGTGGGTTGACTTGACTGGAGTGGACTGGAGTGGCCTGGACTGGACTGGACTTGGAGTGGAGTGGGTTGACTTGACTTGACTTGACTTGACTTGACTGGAGTGGACTGGACTGGACTGGACTTGGAGTGGAGTGGAGTGGAGTGGAGTGGAGTGGAGTGGGTTGACTTGACTTGACTTGACTTGACTTGACTTGACTTGACTTGACTTGACTGGAGTGGACTGGACTGGACTTGGAGTGGAGTGGAGTGGAGTGGAGTGGGTTGACTTGACTTGACTTGACTTGACTTGACTTGACTTGACTGGACTGGACTGGTGTGGAGTGGAGTGGAGTGGAGTGGAGTGGAGTGGAGTGGGTTGACTTGACTTGACTTGACTGGACTGGAGTGGAGTGGAGTGGAGTGGAGTGGAGTGGAGTGGAGTGGAGTGGACTGGACTGGACTTGGAGTGGAGTGGAGTGGAGTGGTGTGGTGTGGAGTGGGTTGACTTGACTGGAGTGGACTGGAGTGGACTGGACTGGACTGGACTTGGAGTGGAGTGGAGTGGAGTGGAGTGGAGTGGGTTGACTTGACTTGACTTGACTTGACTTGACTTGACTGGAGTGGACTGGACTGGACTGGACTGGACTTGGAGTGGAGTGGAGTGGAGTGGAGTGGGTTGACTTGACTTGACTTGACTTGACTTGACTTGACTTGACTGGAGTGGACTGGACTGGACTTGGAGTGGAGTGGAGTGGGTTGACTTGACTTGACTTGACTGGAGTGGAGTGGAGTGGAGTGGAGTGGGTTGACTTGACTTGACTTGACTTGACTGGAGTGGAGTGGAGTGGAGTGGAGTGGACTGGACTTGGAGTGGAGTGGAGTGGTGTGGTGTGGAGTGGGTTGACTTGACTGGAGTGGACTGGAGTGGACTGGACTGGACTGGACTGGACTTGGAGTGGAGTGGAGTGGAGTGGAGTGGAGTGGGTTGACTTGACTTGACTTGACTTGACTGGACTGGA
>JARQWZ010002350.1:62500-130000 GCA_033150135.1 Gobio occitaniae | reverse complement strand
AGCTCACAAAGAAAAGGCTGGTAAAGTATGTTAACATAAAGATAGGACATAGATTTTTGGTACACATCTTGTTTAAGGCGTCTAGTATTGATATATGCATTTGCAATTACTCAACTTTGTTTAATGTGGTCATAGAACTCACAAACATGTCATCGGCAACAATAGTGACCGGTGGGATAACCCATTGTATCTACATACTAATACACATAGGCTAACTGTTCTACCTTACTTTCTACCTAATTTTACACACACACACACACACACACACACACACACACACACACACACACACACACACACACACACACACACACACACACACACACACACACGGTCACGTCTCCTCTGATGTCTGATCTCCCCACACACACACACACACACACACACACACACACACACACACACACACACACACACACACACACACACACTCACACAGACAGACAGAAACTCACACACACACTCACACACACACACACACACACACACACACGCACGCACACACACACACACACACACACACACACACACACACACACAAACACACACACACACACACACACAAACACACACACACACACACACACACACGCACGCACGCACACACACACACACACACACACACACACACACACACACACACAACACACACACACACACACACACACACACAAACTCACACACACACACACACGGTCACGTCTCCTCTGATGTCTGATCTCCACACACACACACACACACACACA
Organism: Gobio occitaniae; assembly: GCA_033150135.1. NCBI lineage: Eukaryota > Metazoa > Chordata > Actinopteri > Cypriniformes > Gobionidae > Gobio > Gobio occitaniae. The sequence continues at coordinate 129,254 of JARQWZ010002350.1, read as the reverse complement.
CACACACACACACACACACACACACACACACACACACACACACACACACACACACACACACAGACAGACAGAAACTCACACACACTCACACACACACACACACACACACACACACACACACACACACACACACACACACACACACACACACACACACACACACACACAGAAACTTACACACACACACATGGTCACGTCTCCTCTGATGTCTGATCTACACACACACACACACACACACACACACACAAACACACACACGGTCACGTCTTCTCTGATGTCTGATCTCCACACACAGAAACACATACACACACACACACACACACACACACACACACACACACACACACACACTCACACATGGTCACGTCACCTCTGATGTCTGATCTCCACACACACACCCACCCACACACACACAGACACACAAAAACAAAAAAACAACAAAAAACATACACACACACACACACACACACACACAAAAACACACACAAACACACTGCACAGGTCAAATAGTCCTATATTAAATCAATACAATGGTTGATACAACACCGGTTGTATCCCACCGGTCACAATTGTGACCGATCATAAAACACACTTTTTCACACACTTTTTCATGAAAATTTAAAAAAATAATGATTGATTGTTTCAAAGGGATACTAATGACACATGATTTGGATATTTTTGTGTCTGGGATAAATTTGGGATTAAATGGGTTAATGACGACTGTGGGGGGGGGGGGGGTAAACTCATTTGTTTACATTATATAAAGCCTTATTGTGCGTTCACACCAGACGTGAATTAAGCATTTCGCACGAGTGATTTACATGTTAAGTCAATGCAAAGACGCGAATAGACATTCTGCGGCGCGATTCGCGCATATGAGGTATGGCCTTGTCCAATGAGAAAGCAATATTTTATAATTATTCATGACATTACTTGACATTTCCTCAAATACTTTGAATGCTTGCATTAGGATCTGTACATCTGCTACGATATAAGTACTGTCATTATTAATACAGATTCATATGTGTAGTAAAAATCCTTTGGCAAGTGATACCGATCTTCATCTAAAACTACTTTTAAAATAATGTGTCCTTAAAATTAACTTAAATCTATAGACTCCGTTAACATTTGTGACCCTGGAGCTCAACACCAGTCTTGGGAGTATCTGTGGACAACAATACATTGTATTGGTCAAAATTATCCATTTTTCTTTTATGCCAAAAATCATTAGGATATTAAGATCATGTCCCATGAAGATATTCATAACATAAATATATCAATAATGTATTATTAGTAGTAATATGCATTGCTAAGGACTTCATCTGCACAACTTTAAAGGAGATTTTCTCAATATTTAGATTTTTTTGCACCCTCAGATTCCAGATTTTCAAATAGTTCGGCCAAATATTGGCATATCATAAACATGCATCAATGGAAAGCTTATGCATAAAATCAGTTTCAAAAATATGACTGGTTTTGTGGTCCAGGGTCACATATTATGCATCTTTTAAAAATTCTAAGAACATCAAATAAACTTTTGAGGAGGATGAGCCAAACTGTATAAAAAAAAAAAGAAAGAAAAAAAAAAGGCTAAATAGCCATTGGGGAAATTACAAATGACAAATGTCTGACCTCCTGAAAGTCTGTCCATAGAAGAAATGAGGCGGCACGAATTGAGTGAATTCAGCATTTCGGCGTTTGACGAGTGATTTGCGCAAGTTGAAAAATCAGAACTTTGGCGGATATTCGCGCCACGTTAACCAATCAGGAGCTTGCTCTAGTAGTGACAACAATAAGGACAAAATCATATGTGGACACCCGGAGCTGTACGATCATAGACTGTACAATAATATGGCCGTAGTGTCCATGACGTCACTCATAGGATCTGAAGAGCAGTTCTGAAGCGTAAAGTCGGGTCGAGCTGGCGGCCATCTTGTGTCACTCCCGGATAACAGAAAATGGGCAAAGAGGCGGGACGTGGGCGGAGCTGAGGTGATGACTAACAGACAGCAGACAAACGACACCTGTCACTCAAAGTGGCCACGCCCTTAATTATGCAGAACTTTAAGGCTTTATATAATGTAAAGGAATGAGTTATAAAAACATTCCCCCCTCACAGTCGTCATGAAGGGCAACATTAGCCGTACAGACCAAAAGCACAGTTTGTCCCAGACTGTAAACATGTGTTCTTCTGCTGTAAAGTTGGCCATTTTAACATGAGCTCGATGAGATTCTGCTCCTTCTGGAGTCTGTCTCTAGTGGCCAGTCCATGAACTGCAGTTTAAGACACTTCCGTATCGGCTTCAGGAGAAACTGCGGGAGGAGCCGCTTGTGTACGATACATCTTCATACTTTATAGAAACAGGAATAAAAGGATCTTTCTTGGAAGAAAGTGAGTGAGGAGGTGGGACAGTCTGGTGAGTTGTAGAAAGCGCTCTTTACTCAGTTTGAGCTCTACATAGAGTGATTTCAGGGTGATTGGGACACTTTCTGCCATTGAGATGACTTGGAGAAAGTGTCCCAATCGCCCTGAATTCACCGGCACATTGAGCTTATTCACCGTATTTTAAAACAATCCATGTCGGCCATTTCACAACGAGACGAGCCGCTGGCAGAAGCTCCTCCCATGAGACGAATTCACGTCTGTTGTGTCACGCGCGAATGAAGCGAGTAAACTCAAAATGTTCAAGCGTCCAACTACACGCGAATAGCACAATTTATTTACTTCATTCGCATCTGGTGTGAACGCACAGTTAAAGTTCTGCATAATTAAGGGCGTGGCCACTTTGAGTGACAGGTGCCGTTTGTCTGCTGTCTGTTAGTCATCACCTCAGCTCCGCCCACGTCCCGCCTCTTTGCCCATTTTCTGTTATCCAGGAGTGACACAAGATGGCCGCCAGCTCGACCCGACTTTACGCTTCAGAACTGCTCTTCAGTTCATACAGTCTATGTGTAAACACAAACATTTATGGCTACTGATGACATTGTAGAAATGTGTTTCCTTGTGCATTTGTCACCAATGATTCATTTATTCCACAACCAAACAGCCAATTTGACCTATCGGTAAGCCCCACCCCCCTTAGTTACTGTTGCTAACTCGGACAAACAAACAGAGTTGCTATATCTTACAATGAAGCTGTCAGTGTGAAGATGTTTTTGAACACAGAATGTAGCGTCTGAATGATGGACAAACTTTACTGATGGTTTATTACATCGTTTTTCACTCAAAAAATCATCGTAAGAGCTGAACAAACAAAGCATAAGAAGTGCGCATTAACGTCTCATTCACAAACTCTCTCTCTCTGTGGCATTACAATTAACACACACCGCAAATTACACAAATACTCAAACAACTCACAGTAAACACACACACACACAGAGCTTATGACTTTTCGAGGGTGCAGTTAAAAACTGGTAAACTTTGTAACTGCAAAACAACTCCGATAAACTGCGTGCAAACTCTTCCTTTCACCACCCGTAGACTATAATACACATCAAAATAGGAGATAATGTAGACCATAAACATCTAAAATTAAATTAATTTACATATAAGCAGTTTAATATGGAGAGGCACTGAAATGTAGTGTTTTTGACCTACACCGTCACATGACGTGAGATCAGTTGGTTATTTCGGTTTGTATGTTAGCAGGGACTTTAATCGTAAGAGTTTGACAAACAGAAAATCCTCTCAGGATCGCTGGAGTCAGTGTTACAGTTCCTCAGGCACGACATTTGAGCATTTGTGTAGCATAAACACCATCAAACCGATGAGAGCTTCGGATGTTCCAATGTTTCTCTACGGCGCTGAAAGCTAAAGATGTCCGATACTGATACTCAACTACCATTGGCTCATCTGCACTCGAGGGGCGGGGCTTACCGATAGGTCAATTGTAGTGAGGGAGTAGTATTTGGCGGGTCATGTGATCTCAACATGGCAGGGGACCCCACTTTTCCCAGAATGCTCTTTCTATAGGGCGTGGCCACTCTTGTGAGTGTATCATTTTGAACAGGTTTGCCATAAATATATATTCTGTCAGAACCCCTATCGTCAAAGATGATTGACTATTAGCATATCGTTTGGATTGGCGGAATGGTTCTGTTCTGGGCAGGGAGAACTAACAGAACCAACAGATTGTATTGCAGATATCATTAATGGCAATATTTTAGTCTTGTTTAGTTTTAAGATGATGTGAGCTGGACTAACGTGCCCTGCCAGAACTGACGCTTGATTTGTTTTAGGTGTTTGCGTCTCCGGTGTGATGACTCCGATTGTTCGAATATTACAATTTAATAATACTTAAATCGATATGTCATCCTCAATAAACCCGTCTCCGGCGTGTTGCCTCCGATCCTTCGATTATTCCGATCTATTATGACCTCTGACCTGTAAAGTTGCCAGAATAATAATCATACGCTGTTTTTTAATTGGCCAGAGGAGAACTGCCCCCCCCGACTGAGTCTGGTTTCTCCCAAGGTTTATTTTCCTCCATTCTGCTCCTGATGGGGTTTTGGTTTCCTTGCCACTGTTGCCTCTGGCTTGGCTTGCTCAGTTGGGGACACTATATTTTTCTAAATTTATCAACTAAATATCGAAATAAATCTAATTATTAAACTGTAGCTTTGGATTGCAGCATGAGACCAAAACGGTCGTAACTTTTATTTCAACTCCTGCGCCGGAACAACGCATCAACAAAACTCTCTAGCTCTTAAAGGGGAAGTCCCAAGTGTGTATGTGTGTGTGTGTTTGTCGGTGATATGTGAATTATGGATCAGTGATGATGTGAGGGTTGTTTGTATCTGCCCCTACAAAACTAAATTAACCATATAAACTAAATTACTGATCTAAAGCCCACACTGGCTGTATGATAATTGAAATTAACTGATGACATTTTTTCTACAGAATGGCTGTACGACTGAATAAAATTATGCATTATTTTCCTGTCTAACACTGTGAAGCTGCTTTGAAAGAATCTGCATTGTTAAAAGCGCTATATACATAAAGTTGACTTGACTTGACATATATTTAAGTGTGGAAAAAATAACTTTTTGTGCATTCTTTTGACTCAAATTGAGCTCATCCGTGGGTTCAACGCAAATAAACTCTCTGAAAGTGAAAAAGTCAGATACTGTACGCCACATGATGTGTCTTTCAAATCGAAAGTACCCAAAATACGTTTGGTAGTATCAGTGTCGAAATACACTGTTTTTTTCTTCATTGAGTTTACACAGAAAACAGAACTGAGACAGAGAAATGTCCTGTACTTCTGTAGCAGGTCTATACTGATGCCAGAACTTAAGAAGGGTCATGAAACTAAAACACATTTATGAGATACAGTATCAGATACATATGTGATGCACATGATGAATGACAGTTCTCCTGGTTTTAACTGTACATATGTGACCCCTTCTGTTCAAACCACCCGCTCCAAGCGGGGCTCGAACCCGGGTCTGGACGCTCTAACACAGAGGATAAAGGCTGCAACATCTAGAGTCAGTCTCTAGAGCATCTCTTGAGATCAGAGGAGTGAGGTTTACTCGCACAGCAACTACTCCTCCGTTACACATCATACATGGTTAATTTAGGGATTTTTGGGGGGTGTCATAATTATTCATGAGACTGTGTGGCCTATGAGAAAGCAATATTTTATAATTATTCATGACATTACTTGACATTTCCTCAAATACTTTGAATGCTTGCATTAGGATCTGCTACGATATAAGTACTGTCATTATTAATACAGATTCATATGTGTAGTGAAAATCCTTTGGCAAGTGATACCGATCTTCATCTAAAACTACTTTTAAAATAATTTGTCCTTAAAATTAACTTAAATCTATAGACTCCGTTAACATTTGTGACCCTGGAGCTCAACACCAGTCTTGGGAGTATCTGTGGACAACAATACATTGTACGGGTCAAAATTATCCATTTTTCTTTTATGCCAAAAATCATTAGGATATTAAGATCATGTCCCATGAAGTTATTCATACCATAAATATATCAATAATGTATTATCAGTAGTGATATGCATTGCTAAGGACTTCATCTGGACAACTTTAAAGAAGATTTTCTCAATATTTAGATTTTTTTGCACCCTCAGATTACACATTTTCAAATAGTTCGGCCAAATATTGGCATATCATAAACATGCATCAATGGAAAGCTTATGCATAAATCTAAGTTTCAAAAATATGACTGGTTTTGTGGTCCAGGGTCACATATTATGCATCTTTTAAAAATACTAAGAACATCAAATAAACTTTTGAGTAGCATGAGCTAAAGTGTAAACAAAAAAAAAAGGCAAAATAGCCATTGGGTGCCAATTACAAATGACAAAAGTCTGACCTCTTGAAAGTCTGTCCATAGTTGTGATGGTGTGTTTAGGAAAATGAGGAGGTAAAGAGGTCAAGTCATGGTGTAACTGTTTAGTTAGAAACAGGACAACCAGGTGTGACTGAATCTGGTACCTCCCAATTTGAAAGAAGACATGCAGCTGTTGTCATTTAACAGTGTCTCTCTGCGAACACACCTGCTGCTGACCACACACACACACACACACACACACACATTCACACCGAGCACATTTACCGCTGCAACAACATGTGTTACTTTAGTAAAAACATTTTACATACCATCATTGACTTCCAGTGTTGCTTCAATCTGTAACTCAGAGTTCTGCATTAATTGCATGTATGTTATTTGCAGTTTTTGACTATCCTGACTATGATGTGCTCAAGCATTTGCACAGGGTAATGCTGTGATTTAGTCTAATATGAACACTTCAGTTCTTTTCTTTATTGTATAGTGTAGCTAAGCCTCATCCTAAACGTAGCGGCTCTGCATGACAAATAGTATTCCTTACATAAAGCACAAATATGAGGGACTCAGAAGTGACGTTAGCATGTTGCTAAGCTAATGCTGTGGGACTCTGATAAGCATAAAACACATAGGAATGATACTGATATTCTATTATACTGATACGTGATACGCTATTAGCATAAAAGCACATAACACACAGTGCATTTTTACTTAAGTGAATGTTGTTGCAATGCATTCTGGGATTGCCATCTCTATGAATGCTACATATAGCCGTTAGCCTCCTTGTTAGAGCGTCTGGACCCGGGTTCGAGCCCCGCTTGGAGAGGGTGGTTCGATCAGGAGGGATTATATTACTTTATGTTAGTGTTTAATGTTCAGTTATGTTGGACATTTTGAGGACTTTTTTGTAATTTTGGTGCCTTTGTTTAGGCTGTGGGCACTCATATAAACATATTTTTTTGGGGGATGGAATTCCTGCCCTCAATTTATTAAAGTTATTTTGGTATTTTGTTTCTAAAAATATGCTTGTTGTTATCTAATAGTTTTCCATTTACACTTGTAGAGCAAATAGTTAATAAAGTGGTAACACTTTACAATAAGGTTGTATTAGTTAACATTAGTTAACGCATTGGTTAACATGAACTAACCACCTCTGTTCAGCATTAGTTCATCTTTGTTAATGTTAGTTAATATAAATCCAGCTGTTCATGGTTTGTTCATGTTAGTTCACAATGCATTTACTAATGTTAACAAGATTTTAATAATGCATTAGTAAATGTTGAAATTAACATTAATAAAGATAAATAAATGCTTTGTATGTGCAGTTCATTATTAGTTCATGTCAACTAATGTAGTTAACTAATGAACCTTATTGTAAAGTGTTACCAATAAAGTAAATTAAATCGATACATTTCCAATTATTATCCAATCCTTAGGTTAAAACAATCCAATCGCCGGGTTAAAACAACCCAATTGCTAGGTTAAAACAACCCAATGGCTGGGTAAAAACAACCCAATTGCCGGGTTAAAACAACCCAATCGCTGGGTTAAAACAACCCAATCGCTAGGTTAAAACAATCCAATCCTTAGGTTAAAACAATCCAATCGCCGGGTTAAAACAACCCAATTGCTAGGTTAAAACAACCCAATGGCTGGGTTAAAACAACCCAATCGCCGGGTTAAAACAACCCAGTCGCTGGGTTAAAACAATCCAATCCTTAGGTTAAAACAACCCAATCGCCGGGTTAAAACAACCCAATCGCTAGGTTAAAACAACCCAATCGCCGGGTTAAAACAACCCAATCGCTAGGTTAAAACAACCCAATCGCTGGGTTAAAACAACCCAATCGCTGAGTTAAAACAATCCAATCGCTGGGTTAAAACAACCCAATCCTTAGGATAAAACAATCCAATCGCTGGTTTAAAACAACCCAATCGCTGGGTTAAAACAGCCCAATCGCCGGGTTAAAACAACCCAATCGCTAGGTTAAAACAATCCAATCCTTAGGTTAAAACAACCCAATCGCTGAGTTAAAACAATCCAATCGCTGGGTTAAAACAACCCAATCCTTAGGATAAAACAATCCAATCGCTGGTTTAAAACAACCCAATCGCTGGGTTAAAACAGCCCAATCACCGGGTTAAAACAACCCAATCGCTAGGTTAAAACAATCCAATCCTTAGGTTAAAACAACCCAATCGCTGGGTTAAAACAACCCAATCGCTAGGTTAAAACAACCCAATGGCTGGGTTAAAACAACCCAATGGCTGGGTTAAAACAACCCAATCGCTAGGTTAAAACAACCCAATCGCTAGGTTAAAACAACCCAATTGCTAGGTTAAAACAACCCAATGGCTGGGTTAAAACAACCCAATGGCTGGGTTAAAACAACCCAATCGCTGGGTTAAAACAATCCAATCGCCGAGTTAAAACTTTTATACATTTAACATAACATTATTAAGTAAACTGCACATATAAATATTATGTAACAGTGACAAATTCAAAGGGTTTGTATTTACTCAAAGAAATGTCGTCAGCTTTACTTGAATTTCTTTTGTTCATATAAATAAATGGTTATTTGTAAAAATGACTCGATATGGTTGTGTGGATCCACTTGATGCAGCTTTTTAAAGTAAATTCAACAAGTGTTTTTTTGAGTGCAGATTAGCTATTCAAGCTGTTCATCTCCACATGTACAAACGTTCTGTTCTAGCTCATTAAAGCGGTTGAGAAGTGCACTGGGAACTCACTAACTGCACAAATATTAACACTTACAGAAGGTAAGTCATGGTTTTCTGCCCCAGACGGGTGTGTGTAAGTGTGCAGGATGTTTCAGGCGCGATGATAAAGACCGAAACACATTCAGATGTTCAAACGACAACTGATTAACTGAACTCTAAGGGAAGTAAATGAAGCGTTTATGACTCAACTAACTATCGAATAAGCCCTAAAAGTTGCATTCACAAAGAAAAAGCATTTGCACAATATTTGCATGTGTTTGCATGAGACAGTCTGAGGGAAGCCCCGCCCTGTGTGTCATGTTTTCTGTCTGTCTGTCTCCTCCCTGTCTCACAGACTGAAGCTCACAGCGTCTCCTTCTCTTCCTCCACACCCAGGTCTGCAGAGAGAGCGGGTGAGAGAAAAGTGAAAGAAGAGAGAGAAAGTTTATCAGTGACTCAGTGAGGGAAACCCCTGGCTCGTGGGCCAAAATGGCTGAGACTTTCCAGATGATATAAACAGGACTCAGACTGTCCTGGTGAAAAAAGTCTCAGACTGTCCTTGTTTAGCGCTAATGCTAATGTCTGTCTGATCTTTCTTCCGTATGGTCTCAGCACTACAGACTGGGAATGACTTTCAGACTGAGCTTCCTGTCCGACAGACCTCAGATCAGCATCTGTGCTGCCCTGTATTCATTCAATCCATCTCAATGAAAGTCTCCAACACTTGCTATGATGAAAACCCATCTTAAACCAGCCTAAACTGGTTTGCAGGTCCTCGCTGGTCTCCCTGGTCGGGTTGGTCTTTCAGCTAGTTTCCGGCTGCCTATCTAAGGCCCTGTTTACACCTGGTATTAAGGTGCGTTTTGGTCCATCGGATCACAAGTGGGCGATGCTAAAGATGTAAAAGTTTTGAGCTTGTCCACTTTCAACCTTTTGCAGAGTTAGTCAAAAGCACATTCGACCGGATAGCTTTTGTAGTGTAATCATGATCAAAAAATGCTGGGTTAAAAACAAAGTTTGGTTGTAAATGGACAAACCCAGCAATTGGTTTGTTTTAACCCAGCGGTTGGGTTAAATGTTTACTTAAAAACCCAATTGCTGGGTTCAAACAACCCAATCGCTGGGTTAAAACAATCCAATCCTTAGGTTAAAACAACCCAATGGCTGGGTTCAAAAAACCCAATCGCTGGGTTAAAACAATCCAATCCTTAGGTTAAAACAACCCAATCGCTGGGTTAAAACAATCCAATCCTTAGGTTAAAACAACCCAATTGCTGGGTTAAAACAACCCAATCGCTGGGTTAAAACGACCCAATGGCTGGGTTAAAACAATCCAATCCTTAGGTTAAAACAATCAAATCGCTGGGTTAAAACAACCCAATGGCTAGGTTAAAACAACTCAACCGCTGGGTTAAAACAACACATTCACTGGGTTAAAACAACCCAAGTTGGGTTGAAAATGGACTAACTCAGCAATTGGGTTGTTTTAAGCAAACATTTAACCCAACCGCTGAGTTAAAACGACCCATTCACTAGGTTAAAACAACCCAATTGCTGGGTTAAAAGAACCCAATCGCTAGGTTAAAACAACCCAATTGCTGGGTTTAAACAACCTAATGGCTGGGTTAAAATAACGCAATTGCTGGGTTAAAACAACCCAATTGCTGGGTTAAAACAACCCATTCACTGGGTTAAAACAACCCATTCACTGGGTGAAATAACACAATTGCTGGGTTAAACAACCCATTCACTGGGTTAAAACAACCCAATTGCTGGGTTAAAATAATGCAATTGCTGGGTTAAAACAACCCAATTGCTGGGTTAGTCCATTTTCAACCCAACTTGTGTTGTTTTTAACCCAGCATTTTTTAGAGTAAAGAGAAAAGAACATGCATGACTTATGGAGAGATTCATCACCTCCCACAAACACAAACCAATGACTCAGCAGCTTTTATTGAGCTATTTTCATCAAAGACACACTCATGCTTTTGGCTGCAAATGCAATGCTATCCCATTTTGGAGATACACACACACACACACACACACACACACACACACACACACACACACACACACACACACATATATCACACTCCAACGACAGAAGTGGTATATGGCAATGCAAGCGAAAGAGTGAGAATTCAAAGCTTACCGATTGTAATGACTGTTCCCATAATAACCATAATCATTCACACTCCACACCACCACAACACTAAAGTCAGATTTCTTCAGGGCTTTGGGATTTCATAACGGGGTTATGAGACAGTCAATCCTCACATGACACTCTTTTCCTCTTTTCCCAATGGAATTCGTTCAGTTTGATGGAGGGAATGTGAATGTTTTTATTCCATCTCAATGCATGTCCCTCACTCTTTCGGGATTCCAATATGTGAAGATCTTCCGCATGGACAGGGAGGAATTCATGCTAATACTAGTGTGTTCCTTCATCTATCCATCCATCCAATTTGGTGAAGTGGTAAAAGTCTGGGTAGTTTAAGCGTAGGACTTATAAAGGAGGTTGCAATCCATCACTCTGGCCTTTATGACAACAATCTTCTAGAATGATTGATTGAATGATAGGTGTGTTTACATGGAGCACTGTAATCGGTTTAAAAGTCCAGTCTGAATGAAAATGCTCCATATAAACACCTCAATCAGAATAAAAATGCCCAAACTGAATGAAATTGTAATGGGTTTGAGAGGGATGGGAGAAACCTTTTCATGAACCGATCAAATGAAACATTCCACCCTGTAAACGACCTGATCCGAGGTATTAAACTTTTATAAGTTATGAACATAATGTTGGAATATTGACCATAGCCTGGCTGCAGCATCTCATCTTCAGCGTTTGTCCGAGGCTTCAACTGCGCCTGACAGAAGAATTCATTTTTCTGAGGTGATTCTTACACTTTACAACAAACAATAAATAGCTTTTATAAATCCGTATAAGTCCTGGTGGCCGTTGAGAGTTGCCATGGCAACGGGGAACATTCAAGCTGCTGGAGAGGATGTGTCGACATTTTGTTTCTCGTACGTTATAAATATAAAAAAGTTCAACAGCTGCTTCAAATTGTTTAAGTAACATTACCCACAGTCTAACTTTAATTACTTTAGTTCATATTTATACCTTTGTGATTATGGTATATTTCCTTAATCATCTGAAATATCTAAGCGTTAGCCTACAATGCGGAGCACGTCTTGAATGCTTTCATTCCTGTTTCACCGTATATCCACCGTATTTTGTTTCTAGCCCTTAAAGGGTCACTTCAGTGATTTAGCATTAGGCTTTGTATCAGTAGAAACCCGGTAGTATATTTGATTTATAGTTCTTTCCCCCCTCATATCCCCCTGAGAAATTTCTGGAAATTTTTTCCGATGACGCAAATATCGTATGGAGCATGTCTAATTTAAGTTCAACCCCTATACTGTGTTAAGGTGCTTCATTGTCTCTTATGATTGCAAATCTAACAAATTCTTAATTGCAGTCTCTAATCATATAATTTGTTCAATTAAAGCATTGCATGTCACTCCCAAAACAATTGATCTGCTTAAGTATTGATATGTACAGTTAATTTGAATATTTACTTTTTACTTTCAGTACTTGAGTACGTTTTAAATTGGATACTTTTTACTAAGTGATGTTTGAATGGAGGACTTTCTACTTTCACTGGAGTCATTTTTTATTTAGGTATAAATATATATATATACTTTTACTCAAGTATAACTTTTGAGTACTTTTACCACCCCTGCTCAGCTCTTCGTGATGAAGGAAATCTGACTCCTGCTGCGTCTGTGAAGTGACTTTCGTTCGGCTCACTCACACTTTATTGAAAACACACGTTCAGTTTTTAATTGTAGTGTTTATTTTCTAACTGAACGAAATGATTGTATTACTATGAAGATCAAAACGACGGTGTAGGGAGTGGCCTCGTAGATCAGCGAAGCAAGTGCATTCTGGGAGTTGTTGTCTTTCATCCACATGAGACAAAAATACATTTTTGGTCTTTTCTCAGTGTAGAAGGCACCAAATTCAAAAATAATTTCACATTTCTACCACATAAATGACCCAGTTTAAATACAAAGCTTAATGCTAAATCACTGAAGTTACCCTTTAAAGCTCCACTGTGTGATATTTTCCCCCATCTAGTGGTGAACTTGTATATGACCATCCAGTGAATATTAGTTTCTGTTCCTCTCAATTCCGATTTCGTTTTAACTCCTACGGTGGCCGATTTAGTCCAAGATTAACATGGCTTCCAGTTCGACCTCGTCCACATTTGATGCCATCGAGTGTTAAAACACCAAAGGCCAAGCTTGAATTTACGGGAATGTCCCTCTTTGGCTAATGTACTTTCAAGATGGAGGGGCAACATGGCGACCCGCATTCGAACCCTCACCCGTATGTGTTTACAATGGCATATTATAAACTTACCAGAATACTTTATTACTTGAAAGAAGTAAATATACATTAATGAGCACATATATTTTTGAAAGAACTAAGTGTTTTTAGCTAAGAATAAACTAAAAAAGTTTTAAAGTTCAAAAGTAATTTGCATTAACACGAGTACAACTTTGGACAGGTGGTGGCGCTAGAGGGATCGAGTTAGAGACTCAAAATTTGCTATGGTGACAGAACATTACATGTCTTCTATTAGTGTGCCAAATTTCACAACTTTTTACCATACGGTTCTATGGGCTGCCATAGACTCCCATGGCGGAAGAAGAAGAATACGGGAACGGTTTTAATAGGCCCCTAAATATGTACAGGTTTCAAATCGCCGGTTTCTCCAGCACTCTACCGTAGCTTCCCAGGAGAATTCTGTTCACAAAAATGTCCCCCTTCTAACACACTCCAGCTCCAAGATTTAAGACTTTGTTCATTACCACAATCTCTTTCCAAACATAAGTCATAGAGCTGATACCAACGAACAGCTGTGAGAACGTCTTCTTAAGATAGCAATTCATAAATCAGTCATTGAAAGTGCTCCTTCCATCATCTGAATTATGAAATGATCTGACTAATGCTGTACACAGGGGGCTCGTAGCTTCTTATCAAACTCAATCTGCTGGTGACGCCCAGCCTTGATGTGCAGACCCTCAAGATTAATCACGGCTGCAAAACACTTACCAGCATGGGAAAATAAAGAAGAAATAAAAGTCATATTCCGCAGATCACAGAAACCCTTTGAAATGAAAGAGGTGTCAGATGGAAGCTGTCGCCGAGTCATGTTTGTGAATATTGAGAATGCAGCTGTGTGTGAGTAACTCGCTGTGCATGAGGAGGATATGTTCAAAGAAGCATGAAAGGGAGACCCGGGTAAGTTTCCCTCGGGCTTCCTGTAAGCTCCAGGTGTGTGTGTCCTGAGTCACGCGTCTGATCTGGGTTTGGACAGACTTGCTGGTTGCATCAGAAAGACAGAATAACTGTTTACAAGATATGAAAGAGTTTAGTCTATTCTGCCATAGCAGTGTTCTGGGTGCTTCCCAGGTTTTTCCCATGTGGTTGGTAATGTTTTCTCCATTTTTAATGTGATTTCTTAGGTGCTTGCCAGGGCATTGCTATGCAGTTTCTATAAGGTGTCTGCGTTTCCCAACCTCTTAAACTCTGCGGACCCTGTACAGGGTGATTTATCCATTTGAACTATTTGTAATTTGATTACATAAAAAAGGTCATATTCCTCCCTTCAGATTCATTTGAATAAATCTTGCACACATGATCCAGACTAAAGTCTTTTCTCCAGTGTTTTCTGTAATCTAGTGTTTACGGCTCAAACTGTCTGCAGGGTGCTAGAGCTCACAGGGCCTGAGTTACACACTTTCAACAATTCATTTATAACCAAAAAAAATCAAAAACGCCTATTTTGTTTGTCTGTTCTTTTAATATTTCATATGTGCATTATATCACACACACATTAATATTTATCACTTTCAGAAATGTTTTAAGTAATTTCAGGGTTTTCTGTAAAAAAAAGACACTGGGATATTGCATTTATACCACTGTATATGGTTTTTTGGGGGGGGGGGGGGTACATAAAAAAGGTCATATTCCTCCATTTAGATTCATTTGAATAAATCTTGCACACATGATCCAGACTAAAGTCTTTTCTCCAGTGTTTTCTGTAATCGAGTGTTTACGGCTCAAACTGTCTGCAGGGTGCTAGAACACACAGGGCCTGAGTTACACACTTTCAACAATTCATTTATAACCAAAAAAAAATCAAAAACGCCTATTTTGTTTGTCTGTTCTTTTAATATTTCATATGTGCATTATATCACACACAACATATACTATAATATTTATCACTTTCAGAAGTGTTTTAAGAAATTTCAAGGTTTTCTGTAAAAAAAAGACACTGGGATATTGCATTTATACCACTGTATATGGTTTGTGGGGGGGGGGGGGGGGGGGGGTACATAAAAAAGGTAATATTCCTCCATTCAGATCCATTTGAATAAATCTTGCACACATGATCCAGACTAAACTCTTTTCTCCAGTGTTTACGGCCCAAACTGTCTGCAGGGTGCTAGAGCTCACAGGGCCTGAGTTACACACTTTCAACAATTCATTTATAACCAAAAAATCAAAAAGTGTCTCTTTTTGGGGGGGGTTATTACAGCTCAGACAACATATCCTCACATGTTCATCACTTTTAGCAGTGGTTTATGAAACTTCAGAGGGTTTCCTGTAGAATGACACCAGTATTGTGTGTTTAGAGACACTGTGTGTGTGTGTGTGTGTGTATGGGAAGCTTTTACATTTGGGTCGGACAAATCCAGGCGGAAATTGTCACATGTCTGTCCTGTCTTGTGAAGCACATGTGGTGGTTTGTTATTTTCCGTCCTTGTCTAGTTCCCACCCTCCTTGTTATCATCTTATTGGTTTAATTTGCCCCACCTGTGTTCCCTCGTTACCTGCTTTATTTGTCCCCTTTATAAGTTCCTTTGTGTTTTGCAGTCCTGGTCGGTTCATTGTGATGTCTACGTGTTCCTTTCCCTGTGTTCCCGGTTTGAGTTTTTGTTATTTCTTAGTTGTATGTTTTCCCCCTCGTGGGTTTTTGTTTGTATTTATGTTTATATTATATTAAATTTCATGTTTTTTCCCTGCATTTGAGTCCTCACCTCAGTTTCCTCAGTCATCCCGTGACAGAATGAACCGACCTACAAGAGGACTCAGCAGAAGATGAAGACCTTCCTTTTCCCATCTCCCTACCCCTCTGCTGCACAGACCGCAGGACAACGGAGCAAACTCCTTTCCCTTCGGCAGGAGAAGGCCAGCGTGAGGGAGTTTGCTTACCGGTTTGTCTTCGCAGCAGAGGGGCTCAACATCAGTGACACGGAGCGTAAGGACATTTTTAACAATGGCCTGAAGGAGCCTGTCAGCGCTTGGGAGATGGGAATGCTGGGGATTTTATCATTCTGGCAGTTTGTGGGGTTTGTATACAATCGGGGTGATGGAGAAGAGTTCCATAAGGGTGGACTTCCACCTCTTGGTCCTCCCCCACTTATCCTCACAGACTGCCAGGTCCCCAGTCCTCCGATGACCCCTTCGGGGAGAGGGAGGAGGAAGAACGTGGTCGCCATATCGGCCACTCACCCAGTTCCGGGGGTTCCGGTTCCGATGGACCCAGTTCCGGTGGTCCGTGTTCCGGTGGTCCCTGTTCCGGTGGACTCGGTGCCGGTGGTCTCTAAGCGGAGGAGGAGAAGGAAGGCTCCCTCCGTGACGGCTCCGGCGGTCTCTGTTCCGGTGGTTCCTGTTCCTGAGCCGGTGGTGTCTGTTCCAGAGCCGGAGCCAGTGTCGTCTGTTCCAGAGCCGGAGCCAGTGTCTGTTCCTGAACCTCCATCTCGCCGTTGCGGACGGAGGAGAAGGAGGAGGAACACGTCTGCTGATCCAGAGACAGAGCTTCACGTCACGTCTGCCGATCCAGAGACTGAGCTTCACGTCACGTCTGCCGATCCAGAGACTGAGCTTCACGTCACGTCTGCCGATCCAGAGACTGAGCTTCAGGCCACGTCTGCCCAGTCGGAGACAGATAAGGAGATGCCCATTCTCATGGCCGGGGGGGCACTGATCGGCTATTTAGAGCGTCTAGCTCGGATCCTGGAGACGCCCTTCAGACCTTCAGTGTCTGTGTCTGTTCCGGTTCCTGAGCCGGAGCCAGAGTCGGTTCCTGAGCCGGAGCCAGAGTCGGTTCCTGAGCCGGAGCCAGAGTCGGTTCCTGAGCCGGAGCCAGAGTCGGTTCCTGAGCCGGAGCCAGAGTCGGTTCCTGAGCCGGAGCCAGAGTCGGTTCCTGAGCCGGAGCCAGAGTCGGTTCCTGAGCCGGAGCCAGAGTCGGTTCCTGAGCCGGAGCCAGAGTCGGTTCCTGAGCCGGAGCCAGAGTCGGTTCCTGAGCCTGTGCCTATGCTTGTGTCCATTTCAGTGTCTGTTCCTGAGCCGGTGGTGTCTGTTCCAGTGCCTGAGCCGGTGGTGCCTGTTCCTGTTCCTGAGCCGGTGGTGTCTGTTCCAGTGCCTGAGCCGGTGGTGTCTGTTCCAGTGCCTGAGCCGGTGGTGCCTGTTCCTGTTCCTGAGCCGGTGGTGTCTGTTCCAGTGCCTGAGCCGGTGGTGTCTGTTCCAGTGCCTGAGCCGGTGGTGCCTGTTCCTGTTCCTGAGCCGGTGGTGTCTGTTCCAGTGCCTGAGCCGGTGGTGTCTGTTCCAGTGCCTGAGCCGGTGGTGTCTGTTCCAGTGCCTGAGCCGGTGGTGTCTGTTCCTGTTCCTGAGCCGGTGGTGTCTGTTCCAGTGCCTGAGCCGGTGGTGTCTGTTCCAGTGCCTGAGCCGGTGGTGTCTGTTCCAGTGCCTGAGCCGGTGGTGTCTGTTCCAGTGCCTGAGCCGGTGGTGTCTGTTCCAGTGCCTGAGCCGGTGGTGTCTGTTCCAGTGCCTGAGCCGGTGGTGTCTGTTCCAGTGCCTGAGCCGGTGGTGTCCGTTCCAGTGCCTGAGCCGGTGGTGTCCGTTCCAGTGCCTGAGCCGGTGGTGTCCGTTCCAGTGCCTGAGCCGGTGGTGTCCGTTCCAGTGCCTGAGCCGGTGGTGTCCGTTCCAGTGCCTGAGCCGGTGGTGTCCGTTCCAGTGCCTGAGCCGGTGGTGTCCGTTCCTGTTCCTGAGTCGGTGGTGTCCGTTCCAGTGCCTGAGCCGGTGGTGTCAGTTCCAGTGCCCTGGCCGCCCGAGGGAAAGTCTCCACCGTGGCCGCCAGAGGGACTGTCTGCTCCGCCCTGGCCGCCAGATGAACTGTCATCTCCGCCATGGCCGCCTGAGGGGTCGCCTGCCTCGCCCTGGCCGCCAGATGGGCTGTCGTCTCCGCCCTGGCCTCCCGAACTCCGCGGGCCGCCCTGGCCGCCTGAACTCCGCGGGCCGCCCTGGCCGCCTGAACTCCGCGGGCCGCCCTGGCCGCCTGAACTCCGCGGGCCGCCCTGGCCGCCTGAACTCCGCGGGCCGCCCTGGCCGCCTGAACTCCGCGGGCCGCCCTGGCCGCCTGAACTCCGCGGGCCGCCCTGGCCGCCTGAACTCCGCGGGCCGCCCTGGCCGCCTGAACTCCGCGGGCCGCCCTGGCCGCCTGAACTCCGCGGGCCGCCCTGGCCGCCTGAACTCCGCGGGCCGCCCTGGCCGCCTGAACTCTGCGGGCCGCCCTGGCCGCCTGAACTCTGCGGGCCGCCCTGGCCGCCTGAACTTTTTGTTTCCCCCTTCCCTCCCTGGTCTGTTTCCCCCTTCCCTCCCTGGTCTGTCCCCCCCTTCCCTCCCTGGTCTGTTTCCCCCTTCCCTCCCTGGTCTGTTTCCCCCTTTCCTCCCTGGTCTGTCCCGCCCGCCCCGCCCTGGTCTGTCCCTCCCGTCCCGCCCTGGTCTGTCCCTCCCGTCCCGCCCTGGTCTGTCCCTCCCGTCCAGCCCGGGTCTGTCCCTCCCGTCCAGCCCTGGTCTGTCCCTCCCGTCCCGCCCTGGTCTGTTCCTCCCGTTCCGCCCTGGTCTGTCCCTCCCGTCCAGCCCTGGTCTGTCCCTCCCGTTCCGCCCTGGTCTGTCCCTCCCGTCCAGCCCTGGTCTGTCCCTCCCGTCCCGCCCTGGTCTGTTCCTCCCGTTCCGCCCTGGTCTGTTCCTCCCGTTCCGCCCTGGTCTGTCCCTCCCGTCCAGCCCTGGTCTGTCCCTCCCGTCCCGCCCTGGTCTGTTCCTCCCGTCCCGCCCTGGTCTGTCCCTCCCGTCCAGCCCGGGTCTGTTCCTCCCGTTCCGCCCTGGTCTGTTCCGCCCTGGTCTGTCCCTCCCGTTCCGCCCTGGTCTGTCCCTCCCGTTCCGCCCTGGTCTGTCCCTCCCGTTCCGCCGTGGTCGGGCCCTCCCGTCCAGCCCGGGTCTGTTCCTCCCGTCCCGCCTTGGTCTGTCCCTCCCGCCCCGCCCTGGTCTGTCCCTCCCGCCCCGCCCTGGTCTGTCCCTCCCGCCCCGCCCTGGTCTGTCCCTCCCTGGTTTGTCCTCCCGGTCCCGCCCTGTTCTTGTGGAGCGTCTGGTAGCCGCTCCTTAAGGAGGGGGTAATGTCACATGTCTGTCCTGTCTTGTGAAGCACATGTGGTGGTTTATTATTTTCCGTCCTTGTCTAGTTCCCACCCTCCTTGTTATCATCTTATTGGTTTAATTTGCCCCACCTGTGTTCCCTCGTTACCTGCTTTATTTGTCCCCTTTATAAGTTCCTTTGTGTTTTGCAGTCCTGGTCGGTTCATTGTGATGTCTACGTGTTCCTTTCCCTGTGTTCCCGGTTTGAGTTTTTGTTATTTCTTAGTTGTATGTTTTCCCCCTCGTGGGTTTTTGTTTGTATTTATGTTTATATTATATTAAATTTCATGTTTTTTCCCTGCATTTGAGTCCTCACCTCAGTTTCCTCAGTCATCCCGTGACAGAAATCCCAAAAATGGACCCAGAGTTTAACTGGATAAGCCTTAAGGCCTGTGCACATATCACACATTTCGCCGTAGTTGCAACTAGCGGGTACACCGGACAACGGTTACGTCTGGTTCATTCCAGACGCCGCCACTACGCCAGACGTCGGGAAAGTTATGGCGGGCCGTGTAAATAATCACTTTGGTTTTGGGAGACATGCTTTAGCTATCACCTTTATTCATCCACATCTCTTCAGTAAAACAAGAGGACGAATGTACAAAGCTGTACTACATCAACAACAAAGCCTCGCTTTCATTATCTCAATTTGTCTATTATTATCTGGCGACATTCATCAATGCCCTGGTCCAGTCAGCACACCAACGCGAATGTTGATATGGGTAGCTTAGCTACGATCGGAAGTTCTACAAATCAAATCAGGAAGTTGACGACAAACCGAGCAGTAGTGAAAAATAGAAAATGGAACGTCTTCAGAACTGTGAACAATTCTAAAATATTATGGGACCCCAGCATAAAACCAAGGGGTTTATTTGGTGGTCATCTGAATGTACGTAGTCTCATGTCTAAAAATGAACAAATACGACATTTGTTAATGGACTCTAATTTGGATTTCTTATGTCCGTCAGAAACTTGGCTTCATGAGAATTCACCTTTACGCAGCCATCACCATACCAGGTTATCAAATTTATAGAAATGATAGAGTGAGATCTAAAGGTGGTGGTGTTTTGGTGTATATAAAAAATAGCATTCAATGTGAGGAAATTAACTTGTCAAATAGTGACTTGGAATGTATTGGTTTGAAAATTATAGTATCGCCACAAATGTTTTTTAGTTTGATTGTAATTTATCGCCCTCCCTCTGCCAAGGTAGATCTTTATGAAAATTTTCGTAGTATGCTTCTTAGATGCAACTTTGAAAAAGAGGTATTAATAATGGGGGATTTTAATGTTAATTGGGAAGACAGAGTAGCCAGGAAAATCTTAAACAAATATGTGATAATTTTGATTTAACACAGGTAGTCAAGGGTCCAACAAGAAAAGCTCATAATACTGAAACGCAGATTGATTTAATCTTTTGCAATAAACCAGAAAGAATTACAAAATCCTTTAATATGATCACTGGACTATCGGACCATAATTTAGTTCTGGTGACAAGAAAGTTAACTAGCAGAAGGTTTTGTGTTTCAACTGTTAAGGAGAAATAAGTATCTAGAATACCCAACAAAGTATGGGATCAGTTCATAGATAAATTAAACAGGTTTAACTGGAGTGATTTGCTAGCTGGGAAAGATGTACATGATGGAAGTACAGTGCTCACAAGTAGACTACAGTATTTTATTAAGGAGTTTACCCAAAAATTTAGAAACAGAAATTATAAGAATAGTCTCCCATGGATTAATGCTGACATTCTTAATATGATGAAAGAACGTGATCTTGCAAAAAAAAGGCTAACAAACACCGTTTTGCAATGTTGAGGAATAAAGTTACATCTCAGTTAAGAAAGTCAAGGGCTGACTTTTTTCTAACCATTATAAACAATGCAGGGGGCAATTCAAAATTGATTTGGGATCAATTAAACAAATTTCTGGGGCAGGAACATAAAGACAGAAAACCTGTTGATCTCGTGTTGGATGGGAAAAGTAATTCTGATCCAACTGTGGTTGCTACAGCTTTTAACAACGATTTTGTAGACTCTGTTGCATCTATTGCACAGGGTTTCTCACACATAGATATTAGTAAGTGCCCTATCTTGTCGTCAGAGAACAGCCTTGTGTTTGCTAGCGCTTCTGAAAGAAACATAGAATCCTTAATCAGTTCACTTAATACTTCTAAAGCGAAAGATGTCTTTGGTATGGACAATACAATGGTGAAAGAATTAGGTTCGTCCTTGCTTATCCCCATCACAAAAATTATTAATCAATCGATTTCTCTGGGGGAATTTCCAAATGCTTGGAAATTATCTATTGTTTCCCCTTTATTTAAATCAGGAGACAGACAAATTATTTCCAATTATAGACCGATTAGCATTTTGCCAGTAATATCCAAGGTTTTAGAAAAATGGGTGTCTCAACAAATTAGGAATCACTTGAATAACTCAGTCTTTTCCCTTCATCCATTACAATTTGGATTTAGGACAAATCACTCCACCGAGACAGCAAACTGTTTTTTTATCGAAAATATTAAATCATTGCTTGATCGGAACAAGGTTGTTGGAGCTATTTTTTTAGATCTTAGGAAAGCCTTTGACACTGTAAATCACAATATTTTACTGTCTAAACTATCTCATTTTAATTTTTCAGATAATGCTCTAAAGTGGGTAGCATCTTATCTTTTTCAACGAGCACAAACTGTACGTATTGGCAGCTATCTTTCTGAACCTCTTCAGTTGTCCACTGGAGTGCCTCAAGGGTCTATATTGGGCCCCCTTTTGGTTTGCATGTTTATTAATGACTTGCCAAGTGCGTACCCAGAAGTGAGAGTTCAAATGTATGCAGATGACACTGTTTTATATATACATGGAACATCAAAAGCAGCAGTGGCAGCCAAACTTACGAAGGCTATGGTTAAAATTAGTGAATGGTTAAATCACTGTAGCCTGCAGTTAAATCTTTCTAAAACAGTTGGTAAGTTTTTTAGTAAAACCACCAACTCTGCAGTTGATCCGGATATTTTTATTACCGGTGAAAAAATTCAAATTGTCTCAGAATTTAAATATCTTGGTATTATCATTGACTCTAAACTTAAGTTTAATTCTCAGATTTCAAATACTGTTAAGAAAATAAAATTTAATTTATCTAATTTTCGATATATCAGGAATTCAATGTCTACCCAAGCTGCCAAAATGTTTATGCACTCTATGATATTTTCGCATATAAATTATTGTTTAACCACTTGGTCTCAGGCCAACCACTCCGCCTTGCTCCCAATACAGACTTTATATAAACAAACGTTAAAATTTTTTGATAAGAAACCACGTCACTTTCGTCATTGTAAGATTTTATCAAAATATAATCTGTTGAGTTGGGAAAACTTGGTTAAGTTTTCAAATGGCTGTTTAGCTTATAAAATTCTCAATGGCCTGGCCCCACCACCTCTTAGTGAGTTTCTGAGTTTAAGATCAGAAAATCGTCTGATCTTCTCAAGATCGTCTCACTAGAGGAACCTTTAGAAGGGACTGTGTTTTTAATTTCAGAAAAACTGCTTTTAGTCAGTCTGCCTTCTCGATTAAAGCCGTGAAAGAATGGAATGACATCCCAACGTCAGTTAGAGAATTAAATAGTTATAATGAATTTCGTTCTTCTTTTAAAACTTGGCTTTTTAGCATGCAAATTTGTCAACATTAAAAAATGTTCTTTTTTATTTATTTTATTTTATTTTTTATTTTTATTATTATTTATTTATTTATTTATTTATTTATTTTTTTTTTCTGTTGTTTTTGGAAATTATAGGTTTTGTTGTATTATGTTATATTTTGTTATGTTTTGATTAAATTGTTGTATTTGCATTGTATTTTTAGGTTGCCTGTTGAACATCTGGCCTAGGACTGCAGATGAAAACTAGCCTTTTGGCTAACTCTGGCATATTTTGACTTGTCATGTTAATATGCATTGTCCTTGTAATAATAAACTAAACTTAAACTGTGCGCTTATAACCAACGTTTTTTCGAGACATTTTCATTGGTCGGCCAGTTTTTAACGCGCCACATCAAAACAAAACAACGGACACAAGGCGTTTTGTTTTTTTTAAATGAGGCTTTTACGCCTGCCGTTTTGCATGTTGGTGTGCACACTCACATTGGCGGCCTTTGTTTAGTCATGAGGCGTTAAACGTAGGTGATAAACACACACAAAAAATCATCCCGTGTGAACAGGCCTTTAAGGTCGTTGCACACGAAGCCCAAAATTCTTGTCTGAAATTTTCGTGCATTAAAAATAAATACAACCTTACATTGTGTCAATCACGTTTACACACTGCCTCCGAAACTTTCGTCCGCCATAAAAAAATTCAATTTTCAGCATTTTTTTGCAACCACAGCAAGCATGACAGGGGTTTTGACATTTAAAAAGCCAACAGATGACGAATACGAATAAACGCATACAAAAATATCAGACTAGTTGTTCGTAGCCATTGGTGGCAATTTTTCTACGATTAACTTATACACTGAAAAATCGAATTAGTTAGACTTACTTAAAAAAGCATGCAAACCGATTGCCTTTAAAAAAAGTTAAGTGAAATAGGAATAGTATGTTGTGCTTACAAATGCTTAGTTAGTATAGTTCACTTACACAAGAGTTCTAGAAACTAAAGAAGAACTGTAGAGACTTTTACTTTAGATTTACTCTGGACTTAGTATAGCTACCATTGTTGTGTTTTAATGTTGAAGTGTGTGTGCATGATAAACTGCAATATATTGTCACAAGTAGGTGGGTTATATCAACACAATTAAAAGTTTCACAGGTGTTTATGATGCAAGTTTTAACAATAAAATTGTGAACGATCATTATACGACATGAAGGGAAATATTGTAGGTTAATTTTTAATTAAGTCTTAATTTCTGACTAAATCATTAAGTTAGGTCAACTTTTAAAAGCAACCTATGTATTACATATCTTCCTTTGAAACCAAATATCTAGGATTTCTTGTTGCATCGCTGCATCAATAGGAAGAGATTTACAATAATATGAATGTTCCAAGTGCCGACCAAAGGGAACACTGATCCCCATAATGACGACCCCTTGACAAAATGGCACTGAAACCAATCAATTAATCTTAACTTTGGTTTTCTGAGTAAACAAGGAATAGTATGTGAATAGTACAGATTACTAGATGTTTACAATTGAGTAAAGTTAACTAAAAAGTGTTGCTTTTGGGAAACGCAGCCCTGGGTGGTTGCTAGGGCATTGCTAAGTGATGGCTTGCTTGCTCAAAAGGGCTCCAAGTGTTCTGGTTTCGCTCAGGTGTGGGACGACTTTCATGCAAACATTTAATATTCAGGATTACAGGCTTATTTGTATCCTATGGTCATTTCTTGCCTTAGCAAACACTACTCAAATGATTTCAAACGTGACTGAGATTAACGCTATTAACTGTTATTTTGTCATGACTAACATCTCATTTATTTGTGTTAAAGTTCAAACTAAGACGCTGAACTCCGCGGCACATGCTGTGCTTTGCAGTTCTCAGTAGATGCGTGCTTGAGACAGTTTGCATGAGGTATTCAGGTGCGGTAGGAAGGTGTGTTTGGGAGAAACCTACACCGATAGAGACACGCCAAAGCCTGGACAATTCAGAGAATTCCTGTGCTGTTACTACAATGTGTACAGTAATCGAGAAATATGTGTAGGCTATATTTAGTTCTTGGAAAATAACTACTTTCATGTTGTGCCAATCCTTTCTTAGAAAACCTGAATCCCACAGCAGATTCTAACATTTCAAGGACAGCTGCAGGTCACAAAGGGTGAAAGGTGAGAGGTCACCCTACAGTCTGAAGACAAAGCTGTTGTTTCCTGTCATCTGAAGCAGTGGAAGAGCAGAGCAAAGACTTACTAAGGAACATTTCATAGAAGAAAAAGGAGACTTCATTGAAACCTGTTTCTGTATGAAGAAAGGCACATTCCTGTTTCCAATTTCCGGATCCTGGTACAGATGTGAGTCACCGATATCTCTTGGTACACCTGTGGGTGGGATTTCTAGGTAGATCCTGAGCACATACAGTATGGGCTAAACCTTAATGTACAAACAGAAGATTGTGTCTGATCTGTGCTGTCATTGGCCAAGAATGCTGAGCATGCGATCTGTCTTTGGATCCAAAGCCTTTGGCTGGTGAACCAAAGAGGCAGACGTGGGCGGAGCTGAGGTGATGACTAACAGACAGCAGACAAACGGCACCTGTCACTCAAAGTGGCCACGCCCTTAATTATGCAGAACTTTAAGGCTTTATATAATGTAAAGGAATGAGTAATAAAAACATTCCCCCCTCACAGTCGTCATGAAGGGCAACATTAGCCGTACAGACCAAAAGCCCAGTTTGTCCCAGACTGTAAACATGTGTTCTTCTGCTGTAAAGTTGGCCATTTTAACATGAGCTCAATGAGATTCTGCTCCTTCTGGAGTCTGTCTCTAGTGGCCAGTCCATGAACTGCAGTTTAAGTCACTTTCACAGGAGAAACTTGCTTTAAACAAACAATCCCACCACAGGTGTCTTATGAATAATAGTCCACCTGTAAACACCTTTCGCACACTTGAAGAGATCCTCTGACTCATTTTGTACTCACAGGCTATGCTTAATTTGAACTCAAACATGGATCAGAGGGTCCGCACGCACATTTCTCAGAAGTGGTCAGACGAGGCCTTCAGATGTTTTACTTGTGATCGGATCACCATGGATGGATGTTATTTCCAGATGTAAATGGGGCCTGTGAGGCTAGCTAACATTAACTTAAAGGGTTAGTTCACCCAAAAATGTAAATTGTGTCATTAATGACTGAGCCTCATGTGGTTGGACACCCGTCAGACCTCCGTTCATCTTCAGACACAAATGAAGATATTTTAGTGTAAATCTGATGCTCTGAAAGGCCTCCATTGGCTCAACTTTACACTCTCAAGACCCTTAAAAGACACTAAAGACTAAAGTTACAAAGTCCATCTCACTACAGCGGCTCTACAATAACTTTATGAATCGATGAGAATAGTTTCTGTGCGCAAAAAAAACCTAAATAACGACTTATATAGTGATGACCGATTTCAAAACACGGCTTGAAGCTTCGAAGCGTTATGAATCAGTGAGTCGATTCAGCGGTTCCAAGCATTATGAATCAGTGAGTCGATTCAGCAGTTCAGAGCGTTATGAATCAGTGAGTTGATTCAGCAGTTCAGAGCATTATGAATCAGTGAGTCGATTCAGCGGTTCAGAGCGTTATGAATCAGTGAGTCGATTCAGCAGTTCAGAGCGTTATGAATCAGTGAGTCGCTTCAGGGGTTTAGAGCGTTATGAATCAGTGAGTCGATTCAGCGGTTTGGATCACCAAAGTCACGTGATTTCAGCAGTTTGGCGGTTTGAGACACGATCCTAATCATGAATCAACTTACTGAATCATAACGCTTCGAACCGCTGAATCGACTCACTGATTCATTATGCTCCGAACCGCTGAATCGACTCACTGATTCATAATGCTCCGAACCGCTGAATCGACTCGCTGATTCACAACACTCATAACGCAAGGACCTAAACCAAAACCCCATCAGGAGCAGAATGGAGAAAAATAAACCTTGGGAGAAACCAGGCTCCAGTTCTCCTCTGGCCAATTAACAAACAGCGTATGATTATTATTCTGACATCTTTACAGGTCAGAGGTCATAATAGATCAGAATATTCGAAAGATCGGAGGCAGCAAGCCAGAGACGGGTTTATTGAGGATGACATATCGATTTAACAATTATTAAATAGGAATAATCGAAATATCGGAGTCATCACGCCGGAGACGGGTTTATTGATGATGCCGTATTGATGAAAAAATTATTAAAGTGCAATAATTGAAAGATCGGAGTCATCACGCCGGAGACGGGTTTATTGAGGATGCCGTGTCGATGAGGCAGTTTCAGGGAGAGTCTAATCACGGTCTCTCAGACACTTCAGGGTCAATGTGAAAGTGCTTTGGTGGCCATGGGAATGTTGAAAGCGCTATATAAAGGCAGTCCATTTACCATTTTTACCACTTCAAGCACTGGTTCTCAGCCTTTGACACAGTTTCCTAGTCTGGGATCAGAAGTTTACGAGGGTGGTTCAGAGTTTTCCCAACCCAGAACCAACTTTTCTTCAAACACGAGGAGCCACTCCAGATGAACTGCTTACTCCAGCACACCAGCGGACCGACATGTGAGAGCAGGTTAACATGCACTGCAACATGTGTTTGTGTGTGTGAATATAATCAGGAGGACAGGAAGGACAGACACACAGGAACTATGGGGGATTTGACTCTCTCTCCTCTGATCTGTTCTCCTCCTACTCACACTCTCCTCCACGTCCTGTGCTTTAATGAGCAGGAACAGGAAGATGGTGGAGACACTGAGGCCTGTGAGGGTCATAGAGCAGCTCACCTCCTCCTGACCCCCGGAGACTTTCACCACATTGCAGAAATCTTGGGACTGCAATCATTTTTTTAAAGGGTTAGTTCACCCAAAAATGAAAATTCTGTCATTAATGACTGACCCTCATGTCGTTCGACACCGTAAGACCTCCGTTCATCTTCAGACACAAATGAAGATATTTTAGTGTAAATCTGATGCTCTGAAAGGCCTCCATTGGCTCAACTTTACACTCTCAAGACCCTTAAAAGACACTAAAGACTAAAGTTACAAAGTTACAAAATGATTTCCAAACACGGCATCATGAAGCTTCGAAGCGTTATGAATCAGTGAGTAGAATCAGCGGTTCAGAGCGTTATGAATCAGTGAGCCGAATCATGATTCGGATCGCGTGTCAAACCGCCAAACTGCTGAAATTTGGCGATTCCAACCGCTGATTCGACTCACTGATTCATAACGCTCTGAACCGCTGATTCGACTCACTGATTCATAACGCTCTGAACCGCTGATTCGACTCACTGATTCATAACGCTCTGAACCGCTAGATCGACTCACTGATTCATAACGCTCTGAACCGCTGATTCTACTCACTGATTCATGACGCTCTGAACCGCTAGATCGACTCACTGATTCATAACACTCTGAACCGCTAGATCGAATCACTGATTCATAACGCTCTGAACCGCTGAATCGACTCACTGATTCATAATGCTCTGAACTGCTGAATCGCCTCACTGATTCATAAGCTCTGAACTGCTGAATCGACTCACTGGTTCATAACGCTCTGAACTGCTGAATCGACTCACTGATTCATAACGCTCTGAACTGCTGAATCGACTCACTGATTCATAACGCTCTGAAGCTTCATGATGCCGTGTTTTGAAATCGTCATCACTATGTAAGTCGTTATTTAGGGTTTTTTTGCGCACAAAAACTATTCTCGCCGATTCATAAAGTTATTGTAGAGCCGCTGTAGTGAGATGGACTTTGTAACTTTAGTCTTTAGTGTCTTTTAAGGGTCTTGAGAGTGTAAAGTTGAGCCAATGGAGGCCTTTCAGAGCATCAGATTTACACTAAAATATCTTCATTTGTGTCTGAAGATGAACGGAGGTCTGACGGGTGTCCAACCACATGAGGCTCAGTCATTAATGACCGAATTTTCATTTTTGGGTGAACTAACCCTTTAATGTAAGGACAATCAAATGAACACAAGGGCTGCAGTAGAAAAAGCATCAGATTTAAAGCTCAAAGGTAGGTCAACGCTGGCTCGTGCGAAACACAGCAATGATCAAAGGCATGTTAAGAGATATCAATTACCAATGCACAACAAAGTGTGAGTAACAATAGACACAAAACCATTTTCCAACAGGGCAAAAACGAGGGTGTGGGAGTCGCACGCTGTACAGGGAGAGGCTGGAATCTGCACATACTTTCCTCACGAGTATCACATGCTGATCTATATACACTCGGGGCATGATCTGTACAGAGAGGGTTTCATTCTGTGAACGGCGAGCACTAAATGTACCGATCATCCACTTTCCCACTGCACATGCCATTAATTTCAGTGGACACACACAGGACTCCCCCTCTGCTTCACACACACACTTTTCCAGCTGCTGTAGGGCAGTAGAGAGGACGGGAAAGGAAGGGTTTCCCAGAGCTGTCAGCAGTTTTTTTTCTCTCAGCTGATATAAATCACTATCCCCTACTATGTCTCCAACCTTAAGACACACAATCAGGCACGTGAGAAAGTACGGGAGAAGAGTAATGCAGGATACACACACTTACATCTACTGGCAGCAATCGAGGGAAATCTAAAGTACTTTTGGTTGATAAGGCTGATAAGATAAGCTATATTTTTTACATTTTCTGAAGAAAAGAAGTGATTGAAAGAGTGTTTGCGGTTGCAAAGTGGTTTTAGCAAAATAATATGCAGGGTATTCTCAGGTGGTTCCTAGAATGTTGCTAAGGTGTTCTGGGTGGTTTCTAGGGCATTGTTATGTAGTTGAGGATGTTGTTGCCGGATGTGGGTATGCAGTTACTAATGTCTTCTGAGTGTTTCTACACTCTAAAAAAATAATGAATGAATACATTTCTTACCAAAGGACAAAAGGCAGACTTGATTTTTACTGTCGAAAGCAATGCACTTAAAAAACAAATGGTGCTATATAGCACTAAAAGTGGTTCTCCTATGATTACGAGACAAAGAACCACTTTTAGTGCTATATAGCATAATTTTTTTTAGAGTGTACCTCCGTACAGATCCTGTTAAGATATGGTGCTATATAACACAACATTCTGTATATGGTACACTTAAAAAAAATGGTGCTATATAGCACTAAAAGTGGTTATTTGGCTTGTAATAATCGGGGAACCACTTTAAGTGCTGTATAGCACCAAATCTTGGTGCTTAAGTGGTTCGGGATGACTGAGGTGCTATATAGCACCGCTATACACTCTAAAAAATGGTGCTAAATGGCACTAAAAGTGGTTCTTGGCTCGTAATCATAGGGGAACCGCTTTGGTGCTATATAGCACCATATCTTAACATGTTCTGTATATGGTAGTGGTGCTATATAGCACCTCAGTCATCCCAAAGAACCGCTGAACAACCCCTGAAGCTCCAAGATTTGGTGCTATACAGCACTTAAAGTGGTTCCCCTATGAGCCAAAGAACCACTTTTAGTGCTATATAGCAACATTTTTTTTTTAAGTGTACCATATACAGAACCTGTTAAGATATGGTGCTATATAGCACTAAAAGTGGTTATTTGGCTCGTAATCATAGGGGAACCACTTTAAGTGCTGTATAGCACCAAATCTTGGAGCTTTAGGATGACTGAGGTGCTATATAGCACCACTACCATATACAGAACATGTTAAGATATGGTGCTATATATAATCCCCTATGATTACGAACCAAAGAACCACTTTTAGTGCCATATAGCACCATTTATTTTAGGGTGTACTGGCAGCAATAGGGAAATCTAAAGTACTTTTTGTAGGGCATACATTACACAAGGCTGATAAGAAAATATTTTTTAACATTTTCTGAAGAAAATAAGTGATTTCATGTGCTTGAAAGAGTGTTTGCCAGGCCTATGCTTTTGCAAAGGGGTTTTAGCAAAAGTATATGCAGCTGCTAGGGTATAGGGTATTGCTGTGGCTCTCTGGGTTCTTTCCAGGGTGTTGCTATATGGTTGCTAAGGTATTCCGGGAAGGGGATTTTGTGGATGGTTGCTAGGATGATCAGGGTGCTTACTAGGGTATTGTCGGGTGGTTCCTAGAATGTTGCTAAGGTGTTCTGGGTGGTTTCAAGGGCATTGATATGTGGTTGCTATGGTGTCTTGGTTGTTGCTGGATGTGGCTATGCATTTACTTAGGTCTTATGAAAAATGGTGCTATATAGCACTAAAAGTGGTTCTTTGGCTCGTAATCATAGGGGAACCACTTTAAGTGCTGTATAGCACCAAATCTTGTTGCTTCAGTGGTTCTTCACTGGTTCTTTGGGATGACTGAGGTGTTATATAGCACCGCTACCATATACAGAGCCTGTTAAGATATGATTACGAGCCAAGAACCACTTTTAGTACTATATAGCACCAAATCTTGGTGCTTCAGTGGTTCTTCAGCGGTTCTTTGGGACGACTGAGGTGCTATATAGCACCGCTATACACTCTAAAAAAATGGTGCTATATGGCACTAAAAGTGGTTCTTTGGCTCGTAATCATAGGGGAACAACTTTTGGTGCTATAGCACCAAATCTTAAAATTTTCTGTATATGGTAGCAGTGCTATATAGCACCTCAGTCCTCCCAAAGAACCGCTGAAGAACCACTGAAGCGCCAAGATTTGGTGATATACAGCACTTAAAGTGGTTGCCCTACGATTACGAGCCAAAGAACCACTTTTAGTGCTATATAGCATCATTTTTTTTAGAGTGTACCATATACAGAACCTGCTAAGATATGGTGCTATATAGCGCCAAAAGTGTTTTTTTTGGCTCGTAATCATAGGGGAACCACTTTAAGTGCTGTATAGCACCAAATCTTGGCGCTTCAGTGGTTCTCCACTGGTTCTTTGGGATGACTGAGGTGCAATGATATCACACATGCTAACTTCTGTCAACATAACCAACGTGACGACCGGCTCACACTGGGAGCGCTGGGACTATTTTCAGGTGCTGTGTAATATCATTGCGCCGCTGCACTCATGGGACATTTGGTCATTTTTGAGAGAGATGCTAACGGTCTAATCAGATTCAATGATCTATGCTAAGCTATGCTAAAAGTGCAGACCCGGAGATCGGCTGAAGGGATTCGACAACGGTCAAACTCAACTGTTTAATTCTAGAGGAGTCGGAGAATGAGCCTATTTTCAAAAATAGTGGTGTGTTCCTTTAAAGTGTTCAAGAGGATTGTTAAAAATTGCACTGGTGTTCTGGGTGGTTAGGGCATTGCATGATGGTTGCTAAGATGCTATGCATGGTTTTAAATGTGTTGTTATGAGGTTGATTATAATGTTGCCCAGGTGAATAATGTACTCTGACTGTGTGGCTAAGTAGTTACGATCCTTAAATATCTTACATGTCAGTCATTCATTGAAATACCAGAGTGCCAGGCCCTCTGCTAAAAATAAAAGGGAGGGATTCCCTAAAAGCGTAAGAAGTGTGCGCACAGTGGCTGAGAGCGATTACTTACGTAAAGCATTAACGCAGGTAACAGCTCAAGGGCAGACACTGGTGTCACCTTAAACAAACAGGGCGTTAGAAACAGAGCGACGGGATAGAAACGACTTTCATCAGCAATCCTTCATGACTCATCAGTGGAAATATTTGTAGAATTTGGAAACGGTTGCTGCAGGAGAGTCCATGAAATGTAATCAAACACATCCTGCTGGGACCCAGAAAAAAAAACGTTTTTCGAATTTAGTATTTTTTCATGTCATTAGAGCATAAGAAACAAATGAAAAAAAAAAAAAAACATTTATGAAAATTTATATTTTATTCATATGTTATGATATGTCCTCTAGTGACACCAGGACTGAGTCGTTTAAAAAATAAAAATGAATGTATAGGCAAAAACAATGGGATTTATTTTTCATCCACCAATACATTTTTAGGTTTCAGGATTGTTTAAAGATGATTCTGAACTATGTTATGAAAGATATGCATTGATATACCATTTTACTTTATGCAATATGTGAGTAAAATGACAATACTTGGATTTTCCCATTCAATTCACTGCATCTAATTTGCATATTAATGTGTTCTTGGTGCAACATGTCATGAGAAAATAAGTGTAATAATGGGAGTAATAACTGGCAACATTTTCATAATAATATCTAATATTTCATAGGAATTTTGATGTGTAATTTCTTCCCCTATTCTCTTGTTGTGTCTCCAGAATGCCTGATAAACATGATTTAAGTCCTGGCGTCTCTACAGTGGACATTTATGAAATCAATGCCCTGTTCTGTAACAGAAAGTCACATTTTGATTAGAAAACCCATTTCCTGAGATGTTGATTTATAACAAATAAATTATATTACAATTACAAAATATCATATTTGCACAAGAGTGCTAAACATCAGCCGTTTTTAAAGAGCCAGAAGTTGTTGTTGTCCTGGTGAAACCTCCACACATGTGGTATCTCTGCAAAGCCCCAGATGAGCTCTTTAATCCAGACTGAGACATGTATGATGATTATCAAATATAATGTCCACCACAGTGGACAAAAATATATTCCTGGCTCACAGGAGGATATGAAATAACTGAAAAAATTTAACTATTTCTGTTGTGAAAACTTTAGTTTCTGTGGAGTTTTCGTCAGGTTGAGATGTGAGCCCTGCTTACACACTGCAAAAAATGGTTTTCTTACTTAGTATTTTTGTCTTGTTTTCAGTCCAAATATCTAAAAATTCTTACATTAAGAAGCATTTACTAGACAAGCAAAAGTTTTTGTCTTATTTTGGGGGAAAATAACTCAAATTAAGGGAGTTTTTGCTTATAATAAGCTAAATAATCTGCCAATGGGGTAAGCAAAATAATCTTAATTCAAACAGAAAACAAGATTATTTTACTTATTCCATTGGCAGATTATTTAGCTTATTTTAAGCAAAAACTCCCATAATTTGAGTTATTTTCCCCCAAAATAAGACAAAAACTTTTGCTTGTCTAGTAAATGCTTCTTAATGTAAGATTTTTTAGATATTTGGACTGAAAACAAGATAAAAATACTAAGTAAGAAAAGCATTTTTTGCAGTGCAGCCAACATGATCCGAAGGAAAATGCCCCAGAGCAATCATTTACAGAAAAAGTTGGCATTTGTTTTTCCTTAGCATGCAGACAGAGCCCAGATCTTAGAGTTTAGAAAAATCCCAGTGGAAATCTTGGGCTTGTTTGTGTCCGCTCCCCATCCAAAGTCTCAGAAACTCTTTTTCTCCTGCATTCTTTATGTCTTCATTCTCATCAACTCTTTTCCTTTCTTGTCTCATCCGCCCTTATTCCCCACCTCTCTTCCCACACAACCCTACCAGAGTTCCTGGGATGTTCAACCCATATTTCAAAAGATTCCCACGGACGAGGACTGATACATCAGCAATGCTCTTACCAAAGGGCATGTCTTATAAACAGTTACACCCACTTGACCACACTTGCAGAGAGCTGAGCGTGCCTGACGCTGTGATGATTTAGCAGAACTGAGTGCTAACAGTGCATCAGAAAAGTTGTTTGGCTTTGATAGCCGTTCTCAAAAGTGCTTTGAGGAGCATAAAAATGCCCTGTCTTCATTAAAACAAGAGAACCTGTATCAGTTTGTTTATGTTTCTCCATCTGAGATGATCTAGATTGTAATAGTACACTGAGGAGAAGCAAATAACAGATATGATTCTTCAAGCTCAACTCATATTGATAAGCATATTCTATATAAATGTGGGAACCATGCCCTCTTAGACAAAAGGCTTTATTGGAGTTCTTCACAGAACCCTGTGGATTTTGGCGACGGCGGTTCTGATCTGAAAAATGACAATTCGTACAAATAAAAACATTTAATTCAGCATTTCTTAGTGTGTGTGTGTGTGTGTGTGTGAGAGAAATGTGAAAACCTTTGGCCTAGGCTATTTCATTATAATTTATCCAGACAATGCATAGTAGGCTATTATTGCATTTGTCTATTTCAAAGATGTCAGAGAGGAGGCAAATGGAAAATTTATATTTAATAATTATTTTGAATATTTCGTATTTTTCTTTCCTTCTGAATCTATTAAGCCTGTTCACGTGCTTGTCCTAGTAAAACATTAGCTTACGAAATATGATTTTTGTGTGTGTGTGTGTGTGTGTGTGTGTAAATATCATTTATTCTGAAGCAATATTCTCACTATTGTTCAATCAGCTTTGACATAAATCTGCCTATTTGGGATATTTTTACCTTTTATGAAGGGCATTTTTTCATAATCTTATTAAATATAGGCTATGCGTCAGCTTTCATTTTATATTCTTAAATTTGATCTATAAATTAAACTAGAAAAAGACACTATAGGATAGTTGCCAATCAAATTAAATTTACACTGAAAAATGTTATGAGATTGTTTTAAATATTTTTGAATATACAAATAAGAAATTTTGGAAAGATGAAACTAAACCACCAGTAGGGGGCAGCAGGTGAGTCTTAATGAGTCATTGAGTCGATTCGTTCAAGCGGCTGATTCGTTCAGGAATGAGGCAATGGTTTACGAACAGGTCATTGAATCTTTGATTCAATCGATTCATTCAAAACGCTCAATCATTCAGTAACACACACTGTTGCTGAGATGCGTTATGGTTCTGCTGTGATCTTTGTTTAGAACTATTTTCGCTGCTGAAATAGAACAAAAACAGTCAATATTGCATCTGTCGATTCAGAAATTAATTAGGGATTGTGTCCAAAAATGTCGCGAAAAATTAATACAAATGCTCACAAAATTCAAGATATTGTTGCAAAAAGTTATTGTATGAGATCTGGATTTATAACGCAATCAACCAATATCGCAAGAGCAAGAGATGATATTGATATTGCTTTAATAAACATTCAATATTTAAAAATATATATTATTATCCTCCACATTATTTATGCATTTGTAATTTACCAATTCAGATGCATCTTCTGTATCACCTCTGTAGCGCAAAGATTAATTTTGTTGTTAATGATTTCATTTGATTGGGAACAGCTCTATATAGTGTCTTATTCTAATTATATTTATTATAAATAATTTATGATAAGTTATAAGTCATTTCTCAGGTAGTAATGCGGATCTCTGTGAATTTAAGGAGTGCTGGTCTCGACTCGGTCTTGTCCTGCCTTGGTCTTGGTCTTGATCTCAACCCCTTAAAGTCTTGGTCTTGATCTCAACCCCTATAAGTCTTGGTCTTGGTCTCAACCCCCATAAGTCTTGGTCTTGGTCTCAACCCCTATAAGTCTTGATCTTGGTCTCAACCCCTTAAAGTCTTGGTCTTGGTCTCAACCCCTTAAAGTCTTGGTCTTGGTCTCAACCCCTTAAAGTCTTGGTCTTGGTCTCAACCCCCATAAGTCTTGGTCTTGGTCTCAACCCCTATAAGTCTTGGTCTTGGTCTCAACCCCTATAAGTCTTGGTCTTGGTCTCAACCCCTATAAGTCTTGGTCTTGGTCTCAACCCCCATAAGTCTTGGTCTTGGTCTCAACCCCTATAAGTCTTGGTCTTGGTCTCAACCCCTATAAGTCTTGGTCTTGGTCTCAACCCCTTAAAGTCTTGGTCTTGGTCTCAACCCCTTAAAGTCTTGGTCTTGGTCTCAACCCCTATAAGTCTTGGTCTTGGTCTCAACCCCTTAAAGTCTTGGTCTTGGTCTCAACCCCTATAAGTCTTGGTCTTGGTCTTAACCCCTATAAGTCTTGGTCTTGGTCTCAACCCCTTAAAGTCTTGGTCTTGGTCTCAACCCCTATAAGTCTTGGTCTTGGTCTCAACCCCTATAAGTCTTGGTCTTGGTCTCAACCCCTCAAAGTCCTTGGTCTTGGTCTCAACCCCTTAAAGTCTTGGTCTTGGTCTCAACCCCTCAAAGTCTTGGTTTTGGTCTCAACCCCTCAAAGTCTTGGTCTTGGTCTCAACCCCTATAAGTCTTGGTCTTGGTCTCAACCCCTATAAGTCTTGGTCTTGGTCTCAACCCCTATAAGTCTTGGTTTTGGTCTCAACCCCTCAAAGTCTTGGTCTTGGTCTCAACCCCTTAAAGTCTTGGTCTTGGTCTCAACCCCTTAAAGTCTTGGTCTTGGTCTCAACCCCTATAAGTCTTGGTCTTGGTCTCAACCCCTATAAGTCTTGGTCTTGGTCTCAACCCCTCAAAGTCCTTGGTCTTGGTCTCAACCCCTTAAAGTCTTGGTCTTGGTCTCAACCCCTCAAAGTCTTGGTTTTGGTCTCAACCCCTCAAAGTCTTGGTCTTGGTCTCAACCCCTATAAGTCTTGGTCTTGGTCTCAACCCCTATAAGTCTTGGTCTTGGTCTCAGCCCCTCAATGTCTTGGTCTTAGTCTCAACCCCTTAAAGTCTTGGTCTTGGTCTCAACCCCTATAAGTCTTGGTCTTGGTCTCAAGCTCTCAACCCCTCAAAGTCTTGGTCTTGGTCTTGTCTTGGTCTCAACCCCTCAAAGTCTTGGTCTTAACACACGCTGGTCTTGGTCTCGACTTGGTATCGGATTAGGTGGTCTAACTTAGGTGGTATAATCTAAATTCAGCAGATTAATCAATAATGCAAGAGTATGTAATTAATTAAAAAGTGCCTTACTGAAGTTGAAG
The DNA here is from genome assembly GCA_033150135.1 of Gobio occitaniae. Lineage (NCBI taxonomy): Eukaryota > Metazoa > Chordata > Actinopteri > Cypriniformes > Gobionidae > Gobio > Gobio occitaniae. Next base: position 91,439 of record JARQWZ010002350.1, on the reverse strand, counting down.
CCAAAGCATTTGCTTCTACATTCACATAACTTAATAATTTAGCTCTAAAAAATGTATGGCACTGCTCTGGAGTTTCAAGCTAAATAAAAAAAATGTCTGTGGTATTTGACACAAATGTATCATTTGATGTCCAAAATACAGTAATTTTTTCACTGAAACATTACAAGACTGCGCCCCATGTTATCATTTTCTGTTGCTGAAAAATTGATTTTACACTTTTGTTTTTTCACGCATTGATTATTGCAATGATCTTCTGTCTGGGGTCTCAAAAACAACCTTAAATAAATTAGTCAGTTGAAAATTCTGCTGCTAGATTTCTTACAAGGACCAGGACTAGCGAACACATCCCTCCAGTTTTAGAGTCATTGGCTTCCTGTCAGGTTTCGGACTGATTTTTAAATTCTCATGCTGATTTACAAGGCCCTACATGCATGGCTTGGCGCCTCATTACCTGTCTGAACTTTTAACTGTTTACCTAGACGTGATCTCCACTCCTCTGATTCGGGTCTTTTAATCGCTCTATGGGTGACCGGCCTTCTCCACTTGTGCACCTTCACTTCCCATTGAGATCAGGCAGGCTAATTCTCTTACTGTTTTTAAATTAAAGCGCTTTGAGATGCACTTTTTAAAGGCGCTATATAAAATAAAGATGATTGAAATCGGCATACATGTTGAGAATTGTATACTTTATTAAAAAGATAAAAACTACTGAAGGAAATTCTTGTAGTTCTCATGTAATGACATTCACAGATGTGCTCAGAGGATCTTAGATTAGTCAAATCAGCACATGTGTCCGTCATGAGGAGCTGTAAACACGGCCTTATCTTTCTCTAAACAGGATCCCAGTCTCTCTCTAAACACCGTGTTCTGAGTTAAGAGCAAAGTGCCAACTGACCCCGATTTCCTGGAAGACAAGTATCAGAGAAGGGACATAAGAGGATGTTCCACTGGAGCAGCACAAGGTCTTTGAGTTCATTTAGATAAACCAAACCCAAACCTTACTTTGAAACATGATCTGGTCCTAGATGGAGATTCATCTAATGCAGTAGGAGTATTTTGTTGGGTAGAGTAACTCAAAGTGCATGACTGATGATGACCTCTCGGCTTTTCAGTAGCAAGAACAATAATACAGACCTGCAGATTGCTGTTCACACTGACAGAGATTTTTAGCGTCAGAAAGCCCAAAAGTGATTCTTTTGCAATGAAAGTTGGAAATTTGTAGTGGCATGAGCATCAGTGATCATTAGTGATGGTCCCTTTGGGTCCTCCAACAGACATTCTGCTGACTATAAGTAACTAAATGTCAATTTATTCTAACTATAACCCTACCAGTCTACTAATACTCTACTATCAATCTAATGATGCATCTTCTGCATGTAGGTGCCATGTTACTTATAGTCAACAGAATGTGTTAAAGAGACCATCAAAATAAAGTCAATATGTACCATTTAGGTACTAATATGTACCATTTGGGTTATAATATGTACCATTTAGGTACCATTTACTAATATGTACCATTTAGGTACCATTTACTAATATGTACCATTTAGGTACCATTTTGGTACGAATATGTACCATTTAGGTACTAATATGTACAATTTTGGTACTAATATGTCCCATTTTGGTACTAATATGTCCCATTTTGGTACTAATATGTACCATTTAGGTACCATTTTGGTACTAATATGTCCCATTTTGGTACTAATATGTCCCATTTTGGTACTAATATGTACCATTTAGGTACCATTTACTAATATGTACCATTTTGGTACTAATATGTCCCATTTTGGTACTAATATGTCCCATTTTGGTACTAATATGTACCATTTTGGTACTAATATGTCCCATTTTGGTACTAATATGTCCCATTTTGGTACTAATATGTACCATTTAGGTACCATTTACTAATATGTCCCATTTTGGTACTAATATGTCCCATTTTGGTACTAATATGTACCATTTTGGTACTAATATGTCCCATTTTGGTACTAATATGTACCATTTAGCTACCATTTACTAATATGTCCCATTTTGGTACTAATATGTCCCATTTTGGTACTAATATGTACCATTTTGGTACTAATATGTACCATTTAGGTACCATTTACTAATATGTCCCATTTTGGTACTAATATGTACCATTTTGGTACTAATATGTCCCATTTTGGTACCATTTACTAATATGTACCATTTTGGTACTAATATGTCCCATTTTGGTACTAATATGTCCCATTTTGGTACTAATATGTCCCATTTTGGTACTAATATGTACCATTTTGGTACTAATATGTCCCATTTAGGTACCATTTACTAATATGTCCCATTTTGGTACTAATATGTACCATTTTGGTACTAATATGTACCATTTTGGTACTAATATGTCCCATTTTGGTACTAATATGTACCATTTTGGTACTAATATGTCCCATTTTGGTACTAATATGTCCCATTTAGGTACCATTTACTAATATGTCCCATTTTGGTACTAATATGTCCCATTTTGGTACTAATATGTCCCATTTTGGTACTAATATGTACCATTTTGGTACTAATATGTCCCATTTAGGTACCATTTACTAATATGTCCCATTTTGGAACTAATATGTCCCATTTTGGTACTAATATGTAGAGAAGAGCAGGGATGAAAGTACCATTTTTCAGAAAATAGTAATTTTAAAAGATAATGTTTTTTAGACCAATAGGCCAATAACTCACAAGTGTGGTCTATCAATAGCAGGTGGTATTTTGTACAAATGTAGAACGACTACAGTATAATTTCACTTTGAACATAAGCTGCACATTGTTAATTTTGACCCCATCAGGTGGGACGAAAGTAACACAACAATACAAGTTAGATTTTTTGGTGCTACTCTTGTTTTTATTGAACATACCTGACTATGACCTTGTTCATATGTAACTGCAAACATATTTTGTCCTTTATCTTTGCAAAAAAATTATTAAATTACATTTTCATTTTATATGTTAAAGTTCATCAAATGTTTCAAATGTAATATGACAGTACAAACTTGAATTGTTTAGAATATTTTTTATTTGCAATGTCAATCTATTTGATACGTTTTTTCTTCAACAGTATGAACAATATAAAAATTAAATTAAATTAAATTAATATGCATTATATATATAATAGCGGGACAAAAGTGACAAGTGTTACTTTCGTCCCGACAGGAAGTCCTGACATTTAAACATGATTAACTTTTATACTGAAAAACTCTGAAAAGACAAACCTTCAGGGTGTGTAACAGCACTAAATAACCCGTAGATTGATCATTACTGTGACACATGAAACAAGAAACACAACTTGTAATTAGAAAAAAAAGTACCGCTTTATTAATTTACTTGCCGTACTTGAAAACTGCATTTCGGACCTAACCGCGGGAAACGATGGCGGAATCACGTGATATTTGGCAGATCCGTCATGGGTTGTGTGCTGAACCTGCTGTCATAACTTGAAATGCAAATATAATCAGGGCTCGGAGAAAATTGCGTTGTTACTTTCGCCCCGGTTCTCCCCTACCATTTAGGTACCATTTACATTTACTAATATGTACCATTTTGGTACTAATATATACAATTTTGGAACCAATATGTACCTTTGAGGTACTAATAGACACTCTTTAGGTACAAAGGTGTACCTTTTGCAAGGGTACCACCCCAGTGACAGTTTTTGTACCTTTTTTTCTGAGAGTGCACTATATAAATAAAGGCGACTTGACTGGGATATTCTTGCATGTGAGCAAAGCCCATTAGCAGTTGGCACATATGATTACTACACAGTTCTTCTGAATACGCTCACCACACATCACAAACTATCATTGAATACGAACAACTTGCAGTCGATTTATCACATCAAATCATTGCATGTGTGCATGGTTATGACAAACACAAACTAAAAAAGACATCCCCATGCACTGTATTGTGTGCACTTCATGCCAGTTTTAATAGCATTGTTAAGTGGAAGCTGCATGATATTGTTCACGTGGGAATCATTCGTCTCTGCTCTTGTCCTACAGTGAGGCCGGAGGACAGGAAGTGAACATGGCTCAAATGACAAAGGCACATTGTCTCAAACGGAGCCCACATTAGAGGGCAAGACCTGAGAACAAACTGGCTGGCCCGGACTCAGCATTGACAATGAGCCTCAGAGCCCACAGAAGCGGGATAAAGAATAGAGAGCGGAGGCATAGCCAAGGCTAGCGCACAACCTCTCTCCACCTCATTATGATCTCCTCATCCTACAGGAAAGAGCCACTGGATGTTCTCAGAGCCACAAACTAGGGAGGAAAGAGATATAATGCTCCCTCAGAAGCTGATCTAGCACACAGACGGCCATAAATATTACAGGAGCTTTGAGGTGTGAACTCCCCACAAGACCTTGAGTTTAACTTTGACCGAGAAGTGAAGCACTGAAACCAGCATTACCACAGAAAACTCCCAAAAAATGTTTTTATGCAGTAATGCAGTTACAACAAGGCGGGAATGAGTAACTCGTGCAATACATGTGTAAAAACATATTTCAAACTTAACTAAATAAAGAGACTTACTTTGACCTGATGCAAACATGTGAACGTATTCTTGTTGTTATTTGAGTACGGTGTCGCCTCCAGTCTATTTTAGTTTATTTTTAATGAGATGAAACCCCAATTTATCTCAGGGGAGAAGAACTCAAATGCTAATCAATGAAAGTGGTCACATGACCCACAGGAGTCCATTTTGTGTCCTGGTTCAGCACATGTGCACAGGTTTTCTCCCATGAAAAGTGCTTTTTTTTGGGACTAATTTACATCCCACTAAAAAAGAGTCACCTTCACTTGTAAGTAAATAAATATTTTCAAGAACTTTATATTTAATCAAATGTTTTAGAGGAAATAACTAAAACCTTGAAATTGTACCACAATGGAAGCGCATGAGGCCATATCAGAAATAGGTTGGATACAAATATATTTAGAATTATCTAAAGATATTTGCATGATTTTGCACTTATAAGAATAGTAATTCACATACTATAACTGCACATATTATGATCTGCACATTTTCTGCAGCACTTAAAGGGATGGTTGATTGCCCCTTTTTACAAGATGTAAAATAAGTCTCTGGTGTCCCCAGTGTGTGTGTGTGTGTGTGTGTGTGTGTGTGTGTGTGTGTGTGTGTGTGTGTGTGTGTGTGTGTGTGTGTGTGTGTGTGTGTGTGTGTGTGAAGTTTCAGCTCAAAATACCCGACAGATCATTTTTAAAACTTCACTTTTTGAGGGCGAGCAAAAACGTGCCGTTTTTGTGTGTGTCCCTTTAAATGCAAATGAGCTGCTGCTCATGGGGCGGAGCTTCAAGAGCTCATGTCAGCAGCTCTGATGCAATGAAACGCAATGAAACGGTTCAGCCTTTTGTGTTCAAACCGGAAGATGGAGAGAGTCAAGAAGAAGAGACAACATGTAGAACGAGACAGGACGTTCCTGAAGGGTTAGCTATAGAGTTAACAATCTTCAGTCCTCGATTAACATATTCTCGTGTTTTCCCGGGGGCGGGGTTTATGTAAATGACAGGGTTAGGGATGTCACTAACTCGTTGAAGTCTCTACCAGCCGTTTGTTGTAGTCCTTAAAAAGCAATTTCTGTAAAAGACAATATCTCCCTTTGCTTTGAACGTTGAGAGTTGTAGCTTTGCAGATGTTGTTTATGCTCAAATAGCGACACTACACACTCACTAAAGTTAAAGATGTCAAATCTTAATCAACCACCCCTTTAAAAAAAGGTATAAAACACAACTGCAGTTGATGAGGGTGAGGATGAGGTGTCATGTGATGAGGAAGATGAGGTCATAGTGACAATCCGGCAGGGAGAGAAGAGGATGAGGGTGAGGATGAAGATGGATATGATGCTTTGGTGATACATGTGTTCCACGATGAGAGCAAATAAATTTTTAATTAAATATGACATTTGTAATACATAAAAAACTGGATAAATGTGTTTGTTCAAATGTCTGCACTATAAAAAAAATCCCCGTAAAATTTACGGTAAAAAAACGGCAGCTGTGTTTGCCAGACCTTTACCGTAAAAAAATACGGTAACAACATTTTAGGTTTTACAGGACAGCACTTAGTTTACCGTCTATTCATAACCGTATCATTTAAAGGGTTAAATTGTGATAATTACGTGTACACTGTAAAAATGTACCGTAAAGTATTTAATTAACTGAAATAATGTTAAATTATCAACCTATTGAAACACTAATATCGGTAATGTACGTTTGATATATACTGACATCCACCAATCACAGTGGAGATGAGAGTCACATGATCAATACTAATATATGGAAGGTGTCATTCACACACACACACTAAACACCATCACGGTAACACACATGACATTTTAAAATGCAATAAACATTAATTTAACAGCATTAGATGTAATAAAACCCTAATGTTCATAACTGATTAAGAAGAAACTGTTATTTCAACGAAAACACATCAAAGGTGACGCAGGGAATTCTGGGAATATGTACAAGTTTTCACTGTAAACACAATGACTTGTTCTTTTCACTTCCAAAAACGGTATTTTAACGGTATTTTACTGTAATGTTAGATCTATTACAATTATTCACCGTATATAGTAATAAGTGACAAAATAACGCCAACATTTTCCTATTAACATGTTGTGATGTGTATAGTTACATCGTGTACTAAGACGGAAAATGAAAAGTTGCGCTTTTCTAGACCGATAAGGCTCGGAATTATACTAGCTGTTTACCTCCAGTCTTTGTGCTAAGCTAGGCTAGCTGGAGCCGTTTACCTCCAGTCTTTGTGCTAAGTTAGGCTAGCTGAAGCCGTTTACCTCCAGTCTTTGTGCTAAGTTAGGCTATCTGGAGACGTTTACCTCCAGTCTTTGTGCTAAGCTAGGCTAGCTGGAGCCGTTTACCTCCAGTCTTTGTGTTAAGCTAGGCTAGCTGGAGCCGTTTACCTCCAGTCTTTGTGCTAAGCTAGGCTATCTGGAGCCGTTTACCTCCAGTCTTTGTGTTAAGCTAGGCTAGCTGGAGCCGTTTACCTCCAGTCTTTGTGCTAAGCTAGACTAGCTGGAGCCGTTTACCTCCAGTCTTTGTGTTAAGCTAGGCTAGCTGGAGCCATTTACCTCCAGTCTTTGTGCTAAGCTAGACTAGCTGGAGCCGTTTACCTCCAGTCTTTGTGCTAAGCTAGACTAGCTGGAGCCGTTTACCTCCAGTCTTTGTGCTAAGCTAGGCTAGCTGGAGTCGTTTACCTCCAGTCTTTGTTCTAAGCTAGGCTAGCTGGAGCCGTTTACCTCCAGTCTTTGTGCTAAGCTAGGCTAGCTGGAGCCGTTTACCTCCAGTCTTTGTTCTAAGCTAGGCTAGCTGGAGCCGTTTACCTCCAGTCTTTGTGCTAAGCTAGGCTAGCTGGAGCCATTTACCTCCAGTCTTTGTGCTAAGCTAGGCTAGCGGGGGGTGTGTCAGACAGAGTTATGGCACGGAGATGAGAATGGTGTGTGTGGACTTCTCTAACTCTGGGAGATACGGGGAATAAGATAAAGTCACAAGAAGTCGGCGTGTTCCTTTAAATTAGATTTTAAAGTGCAGCTATTCTTAAACCCAGAGCATGCTGGGATAAGGAAGACGGCTGCCTTACATAACGAGTGCTGGATATGCCATGCCTTAATGCATTTCAAACTCTGGACTAATTGGACGAGTGTGGCTCTGATTTCAAACTGGCACATGACATGCTAAAAGCAGAAGTGACCTCTGGAGGACCAGACATAATCCTTTGCACCCTGTCGATTACACAACATTTCACTTTTATTCACCACAAAACAATATCCTCCTGGGACCCAGAAAAAAAAGTTTTTGAATTTAGTATTTTTTCGTGTCATTACATTGTTTAGAGCATAAGAAACAAATGGAGAAAAAAAACATTTTTGAAAAATGATATTTTATTCATATGTTATGATATATCCTCTAGTGACACCAGGACTAAAAAATAAAATGACATGAAATTGCATGTATAGGCAAAAACAATGTGATTTATTTTTAATTCACCAATCAATTTCTAGGTTTCAGGGTTTTTTTTTTAAACAAACTTTGTTTAAAGATGATTCTGAACTATGTTATGAAAGATATGCATTGATATTCCATTTTACTTTATGCAATATGTGAGTAAAATGATAATACTTGGATTTTCCCATTCAATACACTGCATCTAATTTGCATATTAATGTGTTCTTGGCGCAACATGTCATGAGAAAATAAGTGTAATAATGGGAGTAATAACTGGCAACATTTTCATAGTAATTTCTAATATTTCATAGGAATATTGATGTGTAATTTCTTCCGCTATTCTCTTGTTGTGTCTCCAGAATGCCTGATAAACATGATTTAAGTCCTGGCGTCTCTACAGTGGACATTTATGAAATCAATGCCCTGTTCTGTAACAGAAAGTCACATTTTGATTAGAAAACCCATTTCCTGAGATGTTGATTTATAACAAATAAATTATATTACAATTACAAAATATCATATTTGCACAAGAGTGCTAAACATTAGCCGTTTTTAAAGAGCCAGAAGTTGTTGTTGTCCTGGTGAAACCTCCACATGTGGTATCTCTGCAAAGCCCCGGATGAGCTCTTTAATCCAGACTGAGACATGTGACATATATGATGTCAGAGAAATTCCCTAAAATATAACGTCCACTACAGTGGACAAAAGTCTATTCCTGGCTCACAGGAGGGTATCATGGGCCAAAATGAAAATGCAAATAAATGTAATAGAAGGCACTTTATTAGCAATTAAGGTTTTTATTTAAAAGTTGCAGTGCAAACTAATGAAACCTGCATGACCAATAGTGTTTAAAGGAGGGGAATGTGGGAATGATGTCCGGTCACGACTCACTGGCCCCAGACCAGCCGCGGGGACGCGCAACATCCATCACGTGACAGACTCACCACAGCGCCACAGATATCAGTAGAGCTCTAGAGATTAGTCTAATTAAGATGGTTGTGTCGAGATTACGCTGCGTGTCTGGGCGTCGGTTGTAAGCAACGCTCTTTGCCCCAATCGCACGCGGGTATTCTCGGTCAGACAGCTGTGAAGGCGCTGCTCCACGCCACGGACAGATGGGCGCGATCCCGCGGCGTTCCCATCATGCACCGCCTCAGCTGCTGTCACCGCGCGCTCACGAGACTCATTCTCACGCTGCTCACACACACACACACACACACACACACACACACACGTTTGTTTTTGTGAAATGTGAGGATATTCCATAGGCGTAATGGTTTTTATACCGTACAAAACGTATTTTCTATCCCCTTACACTGACCCTAAACCTACCCGTCACACACACACACACACACACACACACACACACACACACACACACACACACACACACACACACACACACACACACACACACACACACAGTGTTGCCAACTTAGCAATTTTGTTGCTAGATTTAGCAACTTTTCAGACTAAAAGCACCTAGCAACAAATTTAGCAATTTTTTAAATTTATTTGGCAACTTTTAGCAACTTCTGGAAAGTGACTCTAATCCAAACTACACACGTACAAGCTAGCTCAATAGGCCAAGCGGTTCATTCATAATTCCTTAAGATTGCTGTGGAAATGTGGAAATCGCTGTAAAAACCATTTAGGAAGATCATTTAGGTAGCATATTTACGGAGCCCTGCATATGACATGCAGGAAAAAAAATTAGTTGGCTAAATCGAGCACGCGATTTATAAATCGAGGGAACAAATGAGCAAATCGTGTGGACGGTTTAGCAAATCGAGGGAACAAATTTGTAAATTTTGCAATTTTTTCTTGCACGTCATGTGTGGGGCTCGATACGTACATATTGACTAACACATTGCTTTAATTTATTTTACAAACAAATCTAAATTAGCATTTCAAATAATATCTACGCGTTACATAATGGCGTAGTTTTGCCTTGCGATTACGTAATGACGTCATAGCGCAATGACGTCACAACGTCATTTAGCAACAACTCGATCTGCCTTTAGCAACTTCCCCTGATAATTTGTTGGCAACAGTGCACACACACACACACACACACACACACACACACACACACACACACACACACACACACACACACACACACACACACACACACACACACACACACGTCTATTCCCCTCTTTATCGCAATGCATGCATAGTATACAAGAATACATTAGCCTGAGAATTAACAGAACGAAATAATACATTCACGATGGCGATATTTATCTATTTACCTACTTACATTTCAAGTGGTAAATATCAGCCTCCAATTAATTTAATAAAAAGACTATATATTTTTGTATTGACAATTAGGGTAGAGAGGGGGAAACACGCCCATGGAGTAAAACGAACAAGATAAAACCCAGATCAGTGTTTGTTGCTGAGGTGTATATACTTTAGTAGATGATGTGTTTACTGAAGCTACACTGGTAAACAAAAAAAAAGTGTTTTAAAGCAGAACTTCGCAGTTTTATATGATATGAGAAGAGCGAGGACGTGTTATTTAAGGAAAATATTATATTTTCTGAATGGCACTATATTTTCAACACTAGTCTTTGTGGTAAAAGCTTCCCGCTCTCATAAACACTGCAGTTACTGTGATCTGAACATGCTCTGTTTATCCATCAGAGTCAATCTAACTGTGTTTCAATAACCATATCTGGACTTTATATCTAAAAATCACCTCACATTTGCATCAGCTAGCTAGTTAGCCAGCCAGTTAGCATCCGCTAACAATATTTTTCAAAAAGGTTGATTTTCAGCACGAGTTTATTAATAATATTCATATTTATTTTGGGTTGTCTTTTTAATTTTAAACTAAAACATTTTACCCCATCCTGGAGGGCATTTTTTTACCCCATCCTGGAGGGCATTTTACCCCATCCTGGAGGGCATTTTATACCCCATCCTGGAGGGCATTTTATACCCCATCCTGGAGGGCATTTTATACCCCATCCTGGAGGGCATTTTTTACCCCATCCTGGAGGGCATTTTTTACCCCATCCTGGAGGGCATTTTACCCCATCCTGGAGGGCATTTTACCCCATCCTGGAGGGCATTTTATACCCCATCCTGGAGGGCATTTTTTACCCCATCCTGGAGGGCATTTTTTACCCCATCCTGGAGGGCATTTTTTACCCCATCCTGGAGGGCATTTTACCCCATCCTGGAGGGCATTTTATACCCCATCCTGGAGGGCATTTTTTACCCCATCCTGGAGGGCATTTTTTACCCCATCCTGGAGGGCATTTTACCCCATCCTGGAGGGCATTTTACCCCATCCTGGAGGGCATTTTTTACCCCATCCTGGAGGGCATTTTACCCCATCCTGGAGGGCATTTTACCCCATCCTGGAGGGCATTTTACCCCATCCTGGAGGGCATTTTACCCCATCCTGGAGGGCATTTTATACCCCATCCTGGAGGGCATTTTTTACCCCATCCTGGAGGGCATTTTACCCCATCCTGGAGGGCATTTTACCCCATCCTGGAGGGCATTTTTTACCCCATCCTGGAGGGCATTTTATACCCCATCCTGGAGGGCATTTTATACCCCATCCTGGAGGGCATTTTACCCCATCCTGGAGGGCATTTTACCCCATCCTGGAGGACATTTTACCCTTAAATTAAAAACAAGAAAGAAAGAATAAGTTAACAATAAAAATCACAAAAAATAACAACCATAATAATAATAATAATAATAATAATAATAATTATTATTATTATTATAATGTTTGTTGTCGTTATATTACTAATATTATGTACATTTTTAAGTATACATTAGCCTATATTAACATGTCATAGTCACCCCAAAATGATATAATGACAAAAATGTTTGTCGTATTTTTTGTCATTATATTTCTAATATTATTTATTTATTTATAGATAAAAGCCTGTAATTAATTTATTAAAATGAATAACAATAAGATTACTTTTTAAAAAAATAAATACTGACATTTAAGCAAACCCTATTGTTATTACTGCAAAAAATCTGACTTTGAATAAATAAATAAAGTGTGTACACTCATTGTCATAAAAATGTCACAAATAATACTACAATTATAATTAAGACGTAGATAGTTTCTTTAATTTCCTTTCGATTTTGGGTTGCAATATGATCATGTTTTAATGAGATTCATAAATTTATGTGAATGTTTGTGATTTTGCGCAGTGCGATGATTCAGTTGCATGAGCACGAGATCATGTTCCCTATAAGAGCATGTTCATGAGTAGAGGAACACACTGCAGAAGCTCTCAGTGTTTCTATATTGAGGAGGATGATCTGCTCCTGATCTCAGACCTGCCTCTGTTATAGTGAGGTCAGAACACAGGTATGAGCGGCTGATGGCAGGAATGCTCTGACAGAGGACCAGAGGAATGCAGGATCGCTGGAGCAATGATCTCACCAGCACATTCTGACCAGGGTCCAGGGCCAGGGCTGACCTCAGCCTTCTGTGGTGGAAAGATCAATCTGTCCTAACTTCAATCCCACACTGCCCTCTACATAATGCAAAGGACACACAGGTCATAGTGACTGCTGTTGACAGATTTCCTGGGCACATGCAACACAATTAAATGTCGCTGTGACCTGGTGTGCTAGTAAAGCTTTCCACTCAAGGGCTTTTCATATTTGAACACACTGTACATGCACATTCAGTAAATATGACTATAGTAAAAGAGCATTGCATTCTCCAAGTGTCTTTATAGTGAAAACAATGCAACGCTCTCCATTGACTTTGCATTGCGTGAAGAAATGACATTGCATTGTCATTTCGGACTTATAACAAAAAACAGAGCAATGTCTAAAAGCGGATATGTGACAAAGTGTACAGCAAACAAGCTAAAAAACACAGTAATACGTTTTTATAAGCTGTCGACCCAAAAAAACGAGAGTTTAAGGAGACAAAAGTCGATAAAGGCAGTAAAACGTGACGCTTCAGCTGAAGAATGGGTCAATTTTGGGATCCTGACACTCAGTGTGTCTCAGTGTGTGTGTGTGTGCAGTAAATAAGTTGTCACTGTTAAGTCAAATATCCAAATGTCAGTTTTATATATTATATTTACTGTCTCTGATGACGTTCCCCTGTAGTGTGTGTACTTCTCAGTGTAATATAACGTGTCTCAATGGCCTGAATCCACTTCTTTGTCCTTAAACGCTCGTTTTTTGGGTCAACAGCTTATAAAAACTTCTGGGTTTTTGGTTGTGGGTGTTGTTTAGCTTGTTTGCTGTACACTTCGTCACACAGCAGCTTTTAGACATGGTTCTGTTTTTTGTTATAAGTCCGAAATGACAAGGAGGAGCTTCACCCAATGCAAAGTCAATGGAGAGCGTTTGATTGTTTTCCCCCCCAGTGGGCGTGGCCTTCAGATTATGACGCGTGTCGCTGTCTCTATGCAAAGCGTGGGATGCAGTGGGGTAAAGTGCGCCGCCACTGGACTCTAGAGCAGTGGAGACGTGTTCTCTGAGTGACCAATCACGCTTGTCTATCTGACGAGTCTGGGTTTGGCTGTTGCCAGGAGAACGGGACTTGCCTGACTGCATTGTGCCGAGTGTAAAGTTTGGTGGAGGTGGGATTATGAGGTGGGGTTGTTTTTCAGGGGTTAGTTCCAGTGAAAGGAACTCAATTGACGGCATTGTGCCAAGTGTAAATTTTGGTGGAGGGGGGATTATGGGGTGGGGTTGTTGGGGGTTGTATGGGGTTGTAGACCTGAGACTCCATATTAAACCCTACAGATTAAGAATGGGAAGTTCATGTGCGTGTAAAGGCAGGCGTCACAAAACCTTTGCCAATATCTCTGACTTTCTTCTATTGTGTACATGCATGCTTTTACACAGTACTTACGTTTTAAAAAAAGTCCCTGCATGTAGTTACAGTTGTAATCGGTTCATCTAAGTGCATCTATAATTACACCGCTGACCCTTCCCTCACATACATACCACCAAACCTGTCCCTGACTGCACTTGTATGCCACCTCAATAGCAGAAAAAGTGTTTTGTGTTATTTTACAGTATTTAAAGTGTAGTTACCAAAGAAAGCACTGGTAATAGTAAGGTTAAGGTAAGGTTTAAAGGGGTGGTTCCGTGTTTTTTTTCTAGGCTTGGTTGTGTTTATGGGGCGCAGTATAACATGTCTTAATACTTTTTTTTTTTTAAAACGCAGTATTTTTCTTATATTTGACCTTTATTCCACACCGCTGTCTCCACTGTCCTTTGAACGGCTGGTTTGCTTCCTGCTTCTGTGAAGCCCATCCCTCCGAAAAACACAATGGTCTTAGATTGGACAGATGGCCAGATGTAGTTTGTGGTTCTGCAACAGCTCTCTCTCTTTCGTAATGACGGCAATGTGGCCTCGCCCACTTTGTTATGTGTTCGCGGGGGCAGTGCTTGTTAATAGCAGGTGTTTATGATTTCACCAACCCGGGAAGAAGCTTGTTGGAGTCCAAACCGGCCGTTTTTGTAGGTTTTTTTGCCATAACTTTAAAAGACAATATCTCCGTTTGCATTGAACTTTCAGCGCTGTAACTTTGCAGATACTGTTCATGCTCAAGCAGCAACATTACACACTAACTAAAGTTAAAAAAGTGAAATTGCATGCAATTGCATGCAAATCCAGTTATTACCCAACAAACACAATAAGTACATTGCATTATATGTTGACGTTTAATGTCAGAGTGAACAGTTTTTGCATGTGCATCACACTGACCTATTGCACAAAATCCTTTTCTGATGAATTCTGCAGTTTCTAAACCGTGCATTAAATCTGTTTTTATATAAGGGCGTGTGGAAAGCAGTGATTATGTATGAATGTGGAAATGTCAGAGTCATTGTGTCAAGAGCAGAACACTCTGTATGTCTGGCGCCTGTGCAGAGAAACATCCAGATCCTCTGGATAAATCACTGACTGACTGGTTATACTTCATCAGATGTGATTCTGCAAGAGACAGCTCCCTCTCTCTGTCCTTTAGCTCAATGCCTGCATGCTCCACCACCCCAAAGTTCATAGTATGCTGGAACGTTCTGTCTTCTTCCCGTCTCACTCTGTTCGCTTTTAAGGCTTGATGTTATGTTTAGCCAGTCCCAGCCAGTCACACGGCAGGTATCAGCCAAAATAACAGGGAAGGGAGGGCTTTCCAACCACCCTAGTCTGTGCATAGCCACAGTCATTGTGCAATGTCCTCCAAGAAGGAAGAAAGTCTGCGTATTTAGACAAGTGTGCATATGGGAGAGTTCTGTACTGCTTTGTTTTGGGACATTTAATTTTGTGCTGGTGTCATCATGTTTATGCACATATAAACACATGCACATTACGTTTTTGGCAGCCACTTGCAATTTCTGTTAACCTAGAATACCTAAAGGTGCCCCTTGTGAAGGTGCACGCATGCACTTCAAATCTTAATATTAAGCAAACAAAACAACTACTTAAATGAAAAAAGGCCCTTTAAAGGGATAGTTCACCCAAAATGAAAATTTGCCCATGATTTACTCACCCTCAAGTCATCCGAGGTGTGTGTGACATTCTTCTTTCAGACGAATAAAATCTGAGTTATATTACAAAAGTCCAGGCTAATCCAAGCCCTATAATTGGATTAATAGTTGCTCTGTTTTTGAAGTCCATAAAAAGTGCATCTGTCCGTCATATAACTGCTCCACGCGGCTCTGGGGTGTTAATAAAGGCCTTTTGAAGCGAATCGACGTGTTTGTGTAAGAAAAATATTAATATTTAAAACTTTATCAAGTAAACTTTCGGCCTCCGCCTTCTGTGGAAAAGTGTTGAATGTTGAAAGTGAAACTCAAGATGCGTTCGTGACGTCATGACGTTACGTTAGTCTTTCGATCCGCAGGTGAACTTTCAACAATTTTTCCATAAATTGAACACAGAAGGCGGTCGGCCGAAAGTTTACTTGATAAAGTTTTAAATATGGATATTTTTCTTACACAAACGCATCGATTCGCTTCAGAAGGCCTTTATTAACACCCCAGAGCCGCGTGGAGCAGTTATATGATGGACAGATGCACTTTTTATGGACTTCAAAAACAGAGCAAATCCAATTCTAAAGCTTGGATTAGCCTGGACTTTTGTAATATAACTCAGATTTTATTCGTCTGAAAGAAGAATGTCACACACACCTCGGATGACTTGAGGGAGAGTAAATCATGGGATAATTTAAATTTTTGGGTAAACTATCTCTTTAGTTGTACTTAAAAAGAGTACACTTTCATGACAAAAATGCACTTTTTGTAATATTGCCAAATTAAAAGATTTACTTTACAGTTCAAACACTCATTTTGATGTGTGGAATAACATATGTTTAAGCACTTGGTTATAATTTTAACTGTAGTGTGCTTTAAACGTTTTAAACTGGGAACAAAAATAGTTTAATACATGACATGCACGTTCAAATATGTTTTAGATGACTATAAATGCTTGCCAGTACTTTCAGCAGTACACTTTAACTATATTTCAAAGACGACCGAAATACTGTAATTATGAAATGTACTTATTAAGTCCTACTTAATGTGGTCAAGAAAGCACTCATAAGTTCAACTAATTGCATTTAATTTAAACTATAATACATTTTCATTTAATTGCAAATTACATGCAATTAAGTGTCCAAAAACATTACACTCAGTTCACACTTAATTATATCCTTTTCAAGTAAGAAGTGCTCTTTTTAAAAGTATACTAAAATGTACTTTCGCACAAAGAAATTAATCAATAGCATATACACTCACATATTTTATTTTTCATGGGTGAACAGATGAACATAATGCATTATGTTATCCACTGCAACATAAACAATAATGACTGTGTGCACCTTTTTTAATTTCTCGGCTCCATTGTTATTATGAATGAATAATTTATAGACGCAGATAATAGTTGTATCTGTCCCTACTGCTTTTAAAAATGAGCTGAGACATGTCCAAGATGGCTGGCTAGTGAACTGACTTGCCTTGAAGGCACTTTACTGTAAATAAGTCATTTATAGGTTGTCCTAAACAATGTTAATGCCACATGCCAGGGCTACAGTGTGTTCAAAATATCTCCCTATAACCAGCCTGGCAGAGCAGCAACCAATGGCATGCATTTGGGGGCGGGGCTGTTTGTTTGTCCAACCAATGGAGAGAGGGGGAGTGCTGGTAAACCAGTTTGAATTTTTCAGTGCGCAGTTCAAAGAAATGATACACTTTGCCTTTAAGAAATGCTAGGGAATTGAGACTTGGCATAACAAAGTGTCCTGGGTGGAGCTTAATTAGCATGTGTACACAACAGGTTCTCTTCTGAGAGAACAAGTCTGCAGAGAAAACTAGCACGCTATGTGTGTTACTGTGTCATGTGTTGTTGATTTCACTTTCATACGCCACTGCAAATTAAAGTGCAAGAAAACACAATAAACAGGATTATTGCATTGTATTTATGCAGAGCATGGTCTATTAATAGCTAACATCGACAGCAGTGTGTGTGTGTGTGTGCAGAGTCCACAGCAGCAATATCAGTAACATAGTGCAAACAACATAGGCAGGAAGATGTGGGAAAACTGAGAAAGATGGGAACAAAACGGTTACTTTTTCCTCCCGGATATGCTTCAGCATATGGGCCTTTGTTTTCGAAGCCTGGAAAAAACAGGACACAGTGCGTTCTGCCTGTGGCAATCAAGTATGCATCTGATACACATCTTCAAAGCACTCGCTGTGCTTCTCTGTACTTTTGGTTCAAGTAATCATAGTACTCTGCAGAGGATACTTACTCAAGACATTCCATTCTGGTTTCAGTGCTTTCTTAGTATGCTCTGTCGCTTTAAGAACACGCTGCAGGCCATCTCATAAGTATATTTGGCATCAATATTAAATTCTTGATCATTGCACGTTTAAGGGAGCGGTGGGTGCCTTTCTGCAGGTGTGTACTGGGACATCGACTGAACCTGCACACCATCAATGTGTTCAAATGAAGAGGCGAGAGGACAGGGTGTGCAAAACACAGTATGTGAATGTGAATGCAATGGTGCATTCTGTTCAAAGTTGGATGAGGCATTTTCTTTCTTGCCACCAACCTACAACCATAAAGATGTTTTTCTGATTCTTGGAAGGTGATGCATAAAACGTGAAATGGCAATGCTAATGCTTTTTTTTTTTGTGTGCAGGCGTTCGATGTTTCAGACAAATTGGCAATGAAATTGAAATGGATTTCATACTAAGCCGTTTGTTTTGCAGGAGAACGATTATCAACAGAGATTTGGACTTACACATCTGCTGGATAGTTCACCCAAAAATTAAAATTAGCACATGATTTACTCTCCCTTAAGTCATTCATTCTTCCTTCAGACGACTAAAATCGGAGCTATATTAAAAATGTTCTGGCTAATCCAAGTTTTATAATAGCAGTAATAGTTGCTCTGTTTTTGAAGTCCATAAAAAGTGCATCTGTCCATCATATAACTGCTCCACGCGGCTCTGGTGTGTTAATAAAGGCCTTCTGAAGCGAATCGACGCGTTTTTGTAAGAAAAATATCCATATTTACAAATGTATTTAATTTTTTTCTATGGCTCTGCATCAGCTGCCATCACTTCCGGCGAATAAGGTCAAAATACTGGCGCGATCATAGATATATACATAGATTCCTCATTAGTGCCTGTGGATCGGTCGAAAGAGGCATCTACGTATATATATCTTTGATCGCGCCAGTATTTTGACCTTATTCGACGGAAGTTATGGCGTTGGAAATACTAGATGACATTCGTCTCATTCGAGGTAAAAAAGAACATAAAAACTGTTGGGTTTCTCACAGAAACTGATGGTTTCGTGTCTTCAGACATCAATGTGTCTCACGAGCCGCAGGTTTAATAAGGATTCGTATGTCTGTCCTTCCAGAAAAATGCGGCTATTTTTTGTGATTGTTGCGGGCAAAAATCCTTGATTATGCGGCATGTTTTCTTAAAAAATGCGATGGAAAATGCGGGATATTTATGCAATTTTATGCTATAAAATTGCAGGAAATTTGCAAAAACTGCGGTTTGATGATCATGAAAAAGAGAAAAAAAGCACTACATCACAGAAAGTGCTGGGAATATTTAAGTTCTCATCTTGTTTTATTGAAGACCTTAATAAAAACATGGCTCAAATTTACAAAACATTGAGTCAACAAGTTCTGTAGCTTTACAAAAGGAATATGCTACAACTTCTGAAAAACGAATTAAATAACTTCCTGTTTTACAGAGCTAGCTACACAAAACAGACCTTTGAGTGCTTCCAATGCACAAAGTGCAATCTCTTAAAGGGTTAGTTCACCCTAAAATGAAAATTCTGTCATTAATGACTGACCCTCATGTCGGAACACAAAGGAAGATATTTTAGTGTAAATCCGATGGCTCAGAAAGGCCCTGTGCACTGCACTTTACACTCTCAAGACCCATAAAAGCCTCTAAAGATGTTACAAAGTCCATCTCACTACAGCTGCTCTACAATAACTTTATGAAGTGACGAGAATAGTTTTTGTGCTAAAACCTAAATAATGATTTATATAGTGATGACCGATTTCAAAACTGATTATGCATTAAATCATGCGATCGCATAATCACGTTTTTCTGGAGGGACTGGTATGTCTGTGTGTTTGTACTCTTATTGCTCTCATACTCTAAAATATCCCCATTGATAGTTTTTGGGTGAACTATCCCTTTAACTCCGCCATGTCAATAGTAAATCCTCCATGGTGCAGCACAATTGGCTTTTAAAGGGAAAGGGAGATGAGGCTTTGATTGGTTTATTGCACGTTACGTCCAAAACACACCCATGACTCATTAAGAGACGAGGCACGACCCTTTTAGACCATGAGCCGACCATGTTTCCCATCGTTAAACTAGCAAAAGTGTATTCAGACACGCCCTAAAGTGCACCTGCGCCGTGAGCTTCAGACCCTGATCTCAGATCAGTGAAATAGGGCCCTGTGGTTTTGATTCCCAGGGAATGCATGAACATGATCAAATGTTTGCTGCTATGCAATGTCATGTGGGACAAAAGTTCACTGTAAAAAAAAATCCCTGTAAAATTTACGGTAAAAAAACGGCCGCTGTGTTTGCCAGAACTTTACCGTGAAAAATACGGTAGCAACATTTTCGGTTTTACAGGACAGCACTTAGTTTACTGTCTATTGAAAACCGTATTGTATTAATTATGTGTACACTGTAAAGATTTACCGTAACGCATTTCATGAATTGAACCTATTGAAACACTAATATCTGTAATGTACGTTTGATATATACTGACATCCACCAATCACAGTGGAGATGAGAGTCACATGATGAATACTAATATATGGAAGGTGTCATTCACACACACACTAAACACCATCACGGTAACACACATGACATTTTAAAATGCAATAAACATGAATTTAACAGCATTAGATGTAATAAAACCCTAATGTCCATAACTGATTAAGAAGAAACTGTAATTTCAATGAAAACGCATCAAATGTGACGCAGGGAATTCTGGGAATGTCAATTTACAGGTTTTAACTGTTAACACAATGACTTGTTCTTTTTCACTTCCAAAAACTGTAAATGTAATGGTATTTTACTGTAAGGTTAGATCTATTACAGTTATTCACGGAAACTTTCTATTAACCAGTTCACTGTTTTTCACCTTAGCATTTTTACAGTATTTTACCGTTAAAATCCCGATCACAGACCTCGTGGTTAGATTTATTCATTCTCACACTGAGCTCTTTAATGGTCACTTCTGTCAGTTGCCATGTCCAGATATTGAGGAAAGTAGAGGTGAACTCTCTCTGTTCCAAAACCTATTGAGCTCATTCCCAAGAAATCTTGGAGATTTCTTTGCAAAATCACGGGTAATGCAGTTTTCGACCAGGAAATCCACTGTTAAACAGATGATGGTTTCAAGAACTGCATATACCATGAACTGTGTAGCTCACAGTAGGTCTGTCTTTAATAGTTGAATCATAAAAAATCAATTCCTCTATGGAGAAAATTAATTGGATTTGTACTTCATTTGTGGTCATAGATGTATACGTAGATGCCTCATTAGCGCTTGCACGGATCAGTAGAATGAGGCATCTACGATCGATATATCTATGACCAGGCTCGTATTTTGACCTCACTTAGCGGAAGTTATGGCGGAGCTCAGAGATGATCACGTTCGTCTGATAAGAGGTAAAATAATAGCATAAATACTGCTGGGTTTCTCTCAGAAACTGATGGTTTGTCTAGATCAGACCCTTATTCATCATCTGGTGTCGTTTAAAGC
Source organism: Gobio occitaniae (assembly GCA_033150135.1). Lineage (NCBI taxonomy): Eukaryota > Metazoa > Chordata > Actinopteri > Cypriniformes > Gobionidae > Gobio > Gobio occitaniae. Next base: position 70,142 of record JARQWZ010002350.1, on the reverse strand, counting down.
TGCACTGAAACTGTCATTTGGACCGTTTGGAGCCCATTGAAGTCCATTATATGGAGAACAATCCTGGACTGTTTTCATCAAAAACCTTCATTTCTTTTCGACTGCAGAAAGAAAGACATGGACATCTTGGATGACATGGGGGTGAGGAAATGACCAGCAAAAGTTTATTTAAAAGTGAACTAATCCTATAATGCTTGTCAATGGAGATCGGCCAGACAAATCGCTGAACAGATGAAATGTGTGAGAGGACCAGGCTAGCATTTGACATGGGAAAATTAAAGCAACAGAAATGGATGCAATAATCCTTTATTGGAGAAAACGCTAAGTCATGCATTATACAAGCAATTGCAATCCTCAAGGGACACCCAGAGAGAACAGACGCATGTAGCAACATCAAAGCAAACACACCCTTTTCTAGAATGGCCCGCAGCTCTTCTCTTGCCATCATGCTATTCTTCTGCATGATATTTATAGCCACTTCCTAATGGCAAGACGTACTGTACTATACAGACTCCTGGCTGCCGCTCAAACCGCCTGTTGTCGTCTTCTCACATATGCACACACACTCCCTCTCACACACACGACTAAATATAACTGAATGCAGCTGGAATTTTGTCTAATCTACTGAACTATTTTAGCAGGGGAAGCGTGTGAATCACTCAGCTGTTCAATGCTAATGCCATTCCCAACTCTGCTATATCCAGAGGTGGACAAAGTACACAACTCCATTACTTGAGGAAAAATACTATTGGTTAAATATTACTCCATTACAAGTAAAAGTTGTAAAGATAGATTTTTACTTAAATAAAAGTACAGAAGTACTTGCTTTTAAATGTACTTAGGTATCAAAAGTAAAAGTAAACGCATTATTTTATTATCGTTGCATTGTTGTATGAATGCACGCTGTTCCATCATGGTGGTTTAAGCTCCATCTGACATACTAGCTTACCTCATTAAAATACTTGTTTAAAAGTTACAAAGCTCTTATCAAAGTCAAAATACTAGAAAAGAAAGGTTGTGTTTACACTTACAGGTTGTGTCTACATTGTGTTTATTTGACAGGATTATGTAAAAACATATTTCTGAAAGGACTTAACATTATTAGTCCAACTATGTCGCTTTTGCATGCTAACTAACATCATTGTTGAACGTTAGCTATATGTTAGCGCTGGATCCACAAGGATATCGCAACTTGGCGGGTAAATCTATAAAAATCATTTGACCGATCATACTTCATACACGTGTTAATTTTGACAGCAAATTTGGATTTAGTTTTAGTCAGTCTTTTGACTATAACATTTTAGGCATCTGAATTATTTTAGTTTTAATCTAGTTTTAATTGACTATAATAAGATTTGAATAGATTCAGACTAAACTTCAGCACTTGTGGTCTGGCGTCTGAGAAGCAGCTTTCTGTGCACTTTCAGACTTATCCACGTCTGCTCTTCTGAATTTTAACTTTTAAGTATGACCATACTGAGTCTGGGAACTGCATCTTCTATTTTGCCATTAGTTGATTGGTGTTCAAAAAATACTTGGAAATCATTGAACTTCATGTGATCCTACAAGAGTGATTACTGATAGGCTGTCTGCAAAAAAAAAGAAAAAAAACAATCACGTTTTAAAGAAGAAAACAAATCATCCACTGACTTTCAAAGCGGCTACGACTTTCTACTTCGAGGGCCTTGATAGAAATGTAGAGGAGTAAAAAGTACGATATTTGTCTTTCAGATGTAGTGAAGTAAAAGTCATAAGTTTCCAGAAACAATACTACTCAAGGAAAGTACAGATACTCAAAAAGTGTACTTAAGTACAGAGGTGGACAGTAACCAAGTACATTTACTAGAGTACTGTACTTAAGTACACTTTTTGAGTATCTGTACTTTACTGGATTATTATTTTTAGGGATACTTTTACTTTTACTTCACTACATTTGAAAGACAAATATCGTACTTTTTACTCCTCTACATTTCTATCAAGGCCCTCGAAGTAGAAAGTCGTAGCCGCTTTGAAAGTCAGTGGATGATTTGTTTTCTTCTTTAAAACGTGATTAGTTTTTTTTTTTTTTTTTGCAGATCAGTAATCACTCTTGTATAGGGTCATGTGAAGTTTCCCAAAAATGTTTTAACACTGATCAGTTTCCAGCAAAATGGAAGAAGACGGTTCCTTGGCACAGTGTGTGCACCCATGACTATACTTAGAAAGTGTGTTTCAGTTTTCTCAAAAGATTAAAGATTAGTTTAGTTGGCATACACTTTGATGCATATCTCATAAAATGTTCCAAAATGTAAATATCTGGGAAAAAGAGAAGAGTAAACAGTTGGGAGAATATCAGATGCGTATCTGTGTATAGGGTCCATGCATTCAGCCTTAAAGTGACAGCAGCTTTGTAACTTTTATACAAGAAATTGAAAATTTCAATACTTGTATAAAAGTTACAACGCTCTATACAAATGTAAAGAAATGAGTTTAAGGTGGTCGTATGCTAGCATGTCGGATGGAGAATCACTGACTGGCTTAAACCACCTTGGTGGCATAAATGTGCATTTTTACAACAATGCAACAATAATAAAATAATGCATTGACATAAAAAAGGACATTTACTTTTGATACTTAAGTACTTTTAAAAACAAATACTTCTGTACTTTTACTTAAGTAAAAATCTGTTTTTAGAACTTTCACTTGTAACGGAGTAATATTTGACCAGTAGTACTTTTGCTTTTACTCAAGTAATAGAGTTGTGTAGTTTGTCCACCTCTGCTTAAGTACAGTACTCAAGTAAATCAACCTCTGGGTATATCCATTCCAAGATACAGATCAGTCGCCATTCCTACTAATCTTGGAATCTCCTGTGTGTTGCTTACATAATAAAAGTGCTATTGTTGGCAAACATAAAGGCCTATTCACACGATTCCCCACCAAACTTGTCTTTAATTAAACAAAACCACACCTATTTCAATTACTTTGTGTATTAGGGTCAGTGTCCAATATGAGCAGAACAAAAAATATAGCCAAGTAAAAATTCATTTTCAAGAACAGTTTTGCTTTAAAGGTGCAGTGTGTAAGTTTTAGTGGCATCTAGTGGTGAGTTTGTGAATTGCACCCCCGCCGCTCTCACCCCTCCCAGCACATAGAGAAGCTACGGTGGCCCACACAGGACAAAGATGTCATCAGCAGAGAGAGCAGAATGTGGCTAGCGCTCTGTAGAGAAATTTGTCCGTTTAGGGCCACCGTAGAAACATGACGGCACAAAATGGCGGCTTCACTGTAAGTGACCCACGGTGTGTGTCGATAGAATCGGCTCATTCTAAGGTAATAAAAACATAACGCTTCATTATGTAAGATCTTTATACACCACATAGTTATGTATATTATATTGCATTTCTGTCAATAGATCCTCGTAAATATTACACACTGCACCTTTAAGTGTAAAACTAGTCGTTCCACTTTAGCAGACGTATCACTTTAGTACACCAAAAGTACAATTTCAGGGCAATTTATATATGTAAATATATTTATGCGTAGCATATTATAACCGTATTTAAAATGCCTTTTGGTATATTTATTTTTTTACTAGGTTTTTGATCATATTTCAAATATTTTTACTGCATTTTTGATCAAATAAATGCAGTTTTGGCGAGCATAATGCTGCGTTCACACTGAACGCAAATAGAGCCTCTGGAGTGAGTGATTTCCATGTTAAGTCAATGTAAAGGCGTGTTGACGCACGTCTGAAGGTCCTGCGCGATACGCGCTTTACGTGCTAGTGATTTTATTTGGTGCTTTTTGTGCATTCACACGTTTGAAGCGAATTCGCGTCTGACGCCCGAGTTGAAAACTCTGAACTTTGGCATCTATTCGCACCGCGTTAACCAATCAGGAGCCTGCTCGCTGCGGTCACATGGTGAACTGCGAATGAGAAACCCTGCATAATTTTAAAATACTACTGTTATTGTGTCACAAAATGTAGATTAAAGACTTTTTCAGGTGAGAATGTAGTTGTTTAAAGCTCAAATCTGTGTTTATAAAGAGAGCTCCTCTCTGAACATGTGATCTGGTGTGTGTGGAGTTGAACATGTGATCTGGTGTGTGTGGAGTTGTGAGCTCCAGCTAGCCTAGCTTAGCACAAAGACTGGAGGTAAACGGCTCCAGCTAGCCTAGCTTAGCACAAAGACTGGAGGTAAACGGCTCCAGCTAGCCTAGCTTAACACAAAGACTGGAGGTAAACGGCTCCAGTTAGCCTAGCTTAGCACAAAGACTGGAGGTAAACGGCTCCAGCTAGCCTTGCTTAGCACAAAGACTGGAGGTAAACGGCTCCAGCTAGCCTAGCTTAGCACAAAGACTGGAGGTAAATGGCTCCAGCTAGCCTTGCTTAGCACAAAGACTGGAGGTAAACGGCTCCAGCTAGCCTAGCTTAGCACAAAGACTGGAGGTAAATGGCTCCAGCTAGCCTAGCTTAGCACAAAGACTGGAGGTAAACGGCTCCAGCTAGCCTAGCTTAGCACAAAGACTGGAGGTAAACGGCTCCAGCTAGCCCTGTTTAGCACAAAGACTGGAGGTAAACGGCTCCAGCTAGCCTAGCTTAGCACAAAGACTGGAGGTAAACGGCTCCAGCTAGCCTAGCTTAGCACAAAGTCTGGAGGTAAACGGCTCCAGCTAGAAGACTGGAGGTAAACGGCTCCAGCTAGCCTAGCTTAGCACAAAGACTGGAGGTAAACGGCTCCAGCTAGCCTAGCTTAGCACAAAGACTGGAGGTAAACGGCTCCAGCTAGCCTAGCTTAGCACAAAGACTGGAGGTAAACGGCTCCAGCTAGCCTAGCTTAGCACAAAGACTGGAGGTAAATGGCTCCAGCTAGCCTAGCTTAGCACAAAGACTGGAGGTAAACGGCTCCAGCTAGCCTAGCTTAGCACAACGACTGGAGGTAAACGGCTCCAGCTAGCCTAGCTTGGCACAAAGACTGGAGGTAAATGGCTCCAGCTAGCCTACTGCTCAATAAGAGACAAAATAACGCCCAACATTTCCTATTTACATGTTGTGATGTGTATAGTAACATCGTGTTAAGTGTAGCAATAGGCTATCTGGAGCCGTTTACCTCCAGTCTTTGTGCTAAGCTAGGCTATCTGGAGCCGTTTACCTCCAGTCTTTGTGCTAAGCTAGGCTAGCTGGAGCCGTTTACCTCCAGTCTTTGTGCTAAGCTAGGCTAGCTGGAGCCGTTTACCTCCAGTCTTTGTGCTAAGCTAGGCTAGCTGGAGCCGTTTACCTCCAGTCTTCTAGCTGGAGCCGTTTACCTCCAGACTTTGTGCTAAGCTAGGCTATCTGGAGCCGTTTACCTCCAGTCTTTGTGCTAAGCTAGGCTAGCTGGAGCCGTTTACCTCCAGTCTTTGTGCTAAGCTAGGCTAGCGGTGGGTGTGTCAGACAGAGTTATAGCATGGAGATGAGAATGGTGTGTATGGACTTCTCTAACTCTGGGGGACACGGGGAATAAGATAAAGTCACAAAACGTCGGCGTGTTCCTTTAAAACCATAAAGTACTCAACTTATTTATGTAATCTTTCTAGAACATAGACTTGATAAATTAATTCCAAGGAGCTTTAGTGGGGCCGTCGATCTTTGGGTCTTTCCCAGTGGAAATACACTATAATCATGAGAAATTTCCTGTTTTCACTTCATACGGTTGGATTTTGGAAAACGTTTCTCAGAAAATGTAATCCTATATTTCTACACCAATCCCTGTTTGTTTTCAGATAGCCAGACACAATGGTTTGCTGGTTGCTATGGCAGCTGTATTTGGGGATGGTTGACTGAAGGAGGGGTTTCCCTCTTGGCACGGGCTGCAGGGGATTATGGGTCATGGTTTCAGCAATGGAGTCACGTTTACTCTGGCTTTGGGAGCTGTGAGTCAGCACTTTCCCCAGCTGACCGGCCCAGTGACCACAGAAAACACACACAGGCACATGACAACCAAGATTAGCACCCAAGGTTTCCATGGAAACAGTCAAAATTATACAACTTTACTCTAACCCAGTGTTTTGGGATGAAGCAACAGGGGGTTCATGAGACTGTGATAGAATTTATGTATTTGAAGAATACATTTTTATTTAGGTCAAGAGGGTATGGCTAAAAAATTTGAAACAAATATATTTGCCCGTGCAACAGTGACTATGGTGTTTTGGGTGGTTGCTAGGGTGTTGCGATTAGCTTGCTAGGGAAGTTGCTAGGTTGTTCTGTTTGTTGCTATGCATTTTCCAAGGTTCTAATTTCTAAGGAGTTCTGCTTTGTTTTTAGTGTGTTTGTATGTGTTTGCTAGGATGTTGCAAGGACGTTGCTAGGGTGCTTTGGTTGTTGCTAGGGTGTTTCTACACATTTTTAACGTGTTCTGTGTGATTTGTACCATGTTTTATGTGGTTGCTAGGGTGTTGAAGCTGGTTGCTAGCTTGTTGTTATGGTGTTCTGGTTGTTGCTACACATTTTAAGGTGCTCTGTGTGGTTTTTAGCGTGTTTCTATATGGTTTCTAGGGTGTTCAAGTTGGTTGCTAGATCATTGCTAGGGTGCTTTGGTTGTTGCTAGGGTGTTGCTACACATTTTTAACATGTTCTGCGTGATTTGTATCATGTTTTATGTGGTTGCTAGGGTGTTGAAGCTGGTTGCTAGCTTGTTGTTATGGTGTTCTGGTTGTTGCTACACATTTGAAGGTGTTCTGTGTGGTTTTTAGCGTGTTTCTATATGGTTGCTAGGGTGTTCAAGTTGGTTGCTAGATCATTGCTAGGGTGCTTTGGTTGTTGCTAGGGTGTTGCTACACATTTATACAGTGTTCTGCTTGGTTTTAAGAGTGTTTGTATGTTTTTGCTAGGATATTAAAGCTGGTTGCAAGGACGTTGCTAGGGTGTTGCTACACATTTTCTAAGGTGTTCTGCATGGTTTATAGCGTGTTTCTATATGGTTGCTAGGGTGTTCTAGCTGGTTGCTAGATCATTGCTAGGGTGCTTTGGTTGTTGCTAGGGTGTTGCTACACATTTTTAACATGTTCTGCGTGATTTGTATCATGTTTTATGTGGTTGCTAGGGTTTTGAAGCTGGTTGCTAGCTTGTTGTTATGGTGTTTTGGTTGTTGCTACACATTTTAAGGTGCTCTGTGGGGTTTTTAGCGTGTTTCTATATGGTTGCTAGGGTGTTCAAGTTGGTTGCTAGATCATTGCTAGGGTGCTTTGGTTGTTGCTAGGGTGTTGCTACACATTTTTAACATGTTCTGCGTGATTTGTATCATGATTTATGTGGTTGCTAGGATGTTAAAGCTCGTTGAAGGGTCGTTGCTAGGGTGCTTTGGTTGTTGCTAGGGTGTTGCTACACATTTTCTAAGGTGTTCTGCATGGTTTTTAGGGTGGTTGCTAGGGTGTTCAAGCTGGTTGCTAGATCATTGCTAGGTTGCTTTGGTTGTTGCTAGGGTGTTGCTATACATTTTTAAAGTGTTCAGCATGATTTGTATCATGTTTTATGTGGTTGCTAGGGTGTTGAAACTGGTTGCTATCTTGTTGTTAGGGTGTTCTGGTTGTTGCTACACAATTTAAGGTGTTCTGCTTGGCTTTTAGCATGTTTCTATATGGTTGCTAGGATGTTGAAGCTAGTTGCAAGGACGTTTGGTTG
>JARQWZ010002350.1:52500-55000 GCA_033150135.1 Gobio occitaniae | reverse complement strand
TGTCACGGAGTAAAACGTGAAAATACCTTGAACTTGTGTTCACTTTAACAAAAATCCCTTCAGAATGATTGATGAGCGATCGTTTGGCTAGATAAGACCCTTATTGATCGTCATTTGATGTGGTTTAAAGCCCTTTTGAAGCTGTACTGAACCTCTCATTTGGACCGTGAACCGTTTGGAGTCTATTGACTTTCATTAGATGGAGAAATATCCTGAAATCTTTTCATCAAAAATCTTCATTTCTTTTCGACTGAAGACAGAAAGACATGGATATCTTGGATGACAAGGGGGTGAGGAAATTATCAGCAAAAGTTTATTTGATTTCTGATTTTACCACCCAGAGAATGTCAGGTGGTGCGACCATATATTCATTAAAAAAATATACATATATACAATATACATATGAATTATTGTAAAATGCATATCACATGGTAAATTCCCTTTTCTATGTGTTGCCCTTTTAGTCCAGTTCATATAAACGGACACTTTTCTATGTGTTCAGAACACAGTTTTCCAAAAGGAGTTTTTATGTGTTTTTTTATTATTTGTATACATTATATAATGGTTTACATTTATATTGCTTTCTTCATTTTGCAATTGGGAATTGATACTTTAAAATGTAAATTTGCTGGTCGCACCACCTGACATTTTAGGTCTTTGAAACACCACCACAATTTCAAAGAAATTAAAAGAGGATCTTATAAGGATCTTTTTTTTTTTTTGTCTGTCTAAATGGGGAAAAATCAAAGATAACATCAGTAGACTATGGGGTGCCGCAAGGCTCCGTGTTAGGCCCTCTGCTATTCTCAATATATATGCTGCCACTAGGTAATATTATAAGAAAACATGGAATTAATTTCCACTGTTATGCTGATGACACTCAATTATATATTTCATCACGACCAGATGAAAACGCTAAATGATCTAAACTGACAGCGTGTGTTGAAGATATTAAATACTGGATGACGTGTAATTTTCTGCTATTAAATTCAGATAAAACGGAGGTATTACTTATTGGTCCGAAAAACTGCCCACAAAACCTCTCACAATACAACTTTAACTTGGAAGGATGTCCTGTCGCTTTATCCACTACAGTAAAAGACCTGGGTGTTATATTAGACCGCAACTTGTCTTTCGAAAATCATATTTCATATGTTACAAGAACAGCATTTTTCCACCTTAGAAACATTGCTAAGCTACGTAACATGCTATCTATCTCTGATGCAGAAAAGTTAGTTCATGCATTCATGACCTCGAGACTAGATTACTGTAATGCTTTATTAGCTGGTTGTCCTGCATCATCAATAAACAAGCTACAGTTAGTCCAAAACGCAGCTGCTAGAGTTCTTACTAGGTCAAGAAAATATGATCATATAACACCAATTTTATCATCTCTACACTGGTTACCTATTAAGTTCCGTATCAATTACAAAGTATTGCTACTGACCTATAAAGCCCTAAATGGTTTAGCTCCAGTGTATTTAACGGATCTTCAATCCATGGCGCTCTTTAAGATCACTAAACTCGAGGCTTCTGGTCATTCCTAGGATATCTAAGTCCACTAAAAGATGGAGGGCATTTTCACATTTAGCTCCTAAACTCTGGAATAGTCTTCCTGATATTGTTCGAGGTTCAGACTCGCTGTCCCAGTTTAAAACTAGATTAAAGACGCATCTCTTTAGCCAAGCATTCACATTATAAATACCTTTTATACTACAGTTCAATCGGATCAAAAGCATAAGTATTCAGAACAGCAGCTATGCTAATTATTTCCCATCTGCTTTTCTGTTGTTATCTCGGGACACTAGTCCGGAGGTAAATATTTCATCAGCTCCAGTTTGTATCAGCCTCTCGTGGAGATTTCAGATGCCCCTGTGAAGAGACGACTCAACGCCTGCGCTGTTATGGCCTAAAAAAATACATGATTGATTAATTTATTCAAAAATTTTCTTTTAACATTCTCTTTCTAACATTTTTCAATGTACATTTATGAAATGCACTTTCTGTAAAGCTGCTTTGAAACAATGTGTATTGTGAAAAGCGCTATACAAATAAATTTGAATTGAATTGAATTGAATTATAAAGGGAATATTGGATAAATTTGATATGTGACATGTTTTTTTTTTTTTAGTAAAATAATTAATTTGGACACAAAAAATACATGTCATGTCATTGACCCATATACTGATGAGGCACTTTACCTACTCGCTGCTCCACGTTTGCCCTCTACCAGAATGATAATGATAATAAAAATGATATAAAAATGAAATAAAAATAAAATAGTTTACTCATACGACGTGCCGGCTGTTAGTAAGAGCCTCAGCATTTAATAAAAATTGGCTTTGATTGGTTAACTATTTTATATGTTCTTCAATATGTTTCATGCGGTTTCATGCGCGAGGGACGTTGGACAAATGGACGTCTATCTGAGTCCAAAAATATACGGGCAGCACGTGACCTGAAGCTGGTCTCTAATTGGTTTCTTAAAGATCCTCCTCCG
>JARQWZ010002350.1:27500-47500 GCA_033150135.1 Gobio occitaniae | reverse complement strand
GCTCTGTGTGTGTGTATGTGTGTGTGTGTGTGTGTGTGTGTGCTCATCCGGGAGAAGTGACCATATAAGCAGTTCCGCCCTTTATGATGTCATACAGGGCCATACTCGAATAAAAAAAAAAAAACGTATTTGAATCCCGAAGGAGTGTATTTGGCACAGAAATGTCATACGTCCAACTTGTTTTTTTGAAATGTTGTCCGTGTTTATCATGAGAATCAACTCTTTAACAGTAAATATGTCAGAACAAGACGAGAGTCAGACGAGTGTGTATGAAGAGGGCGGAGGGGGGATGAATTTCAGGAGCAAACTGGGTGAAGACAGTCTGAGGCCACAGCTGTGTGTCCACGAGCTTTAGCTCCAGCAAACCCCTGTTCCCAGTGAGAGCAGAGCAAACCAGCACACGGGACATGGAGAAAACTGGAACCACAGATAAGACTCCAGGTCTCCCAGTAAACCTGTACACATGCAGGCGTCAGCTACTGTGTGTGAGTGTGAGTGTGTGTGTGTGTGTGTGTGTGTGTGTGTGTGTGTGTGTGTGTGTGTGTGTGTGTGTGTGTGTGTGTGTGTGTGTGTGTGTGTGTGTGTGTGTGTGTGTGTGTGTGTTTAAGGTGGCAAAGGAACAAGTGTCTTCTCAATGAAATGTTTATGTTTCCGTTATGTAGAATCTCATCCTGATGAGGACTTTGTGCTAAAGTGGGTTAAAAAAAACACCCACTGTAAAAAGTGCATTTGATAAAAGGCTTTTATTGTGGAAGAATTACACTACACATTTTATTACTATGATCTAGAAAGTCCCTTTCTGAAAAAATTCTGCATTCTGCAAATTCTGAATATACCTATTCATTAACAAACTGTATTCTTAATTCTATGCCATAGTTATTATATTGATTAATAATAGATCGTTAGCTAATCGATGTGATTTGTATAATGTGCATTTCTGAAATGCATAACATGTACAAATCAATTAAATTGTAATGTAGATGCTTTTTCTGTGAAGCTGTTTTGAAACGATATGTATCGTGAAAAGCGCTATACAAATAAATTTGAATTGAATTTAATTCTGCATTCGTGGACAGCACATTTAAGACTAAACATATTAATACAGTTTATGTGTTACAATTAGCATATTATACATACTAAACAGCAAGATTAGAATTAGTGCATCCAAATCATCTTTTGTTGAAAATAAACTACCAGTCAAATATATAGACGTATTAGTTTATTGAATTATTAAATTATTGAAGGAGTTCCCATATGCTGCACATTTATATTATATATTATTCTTAAAATAAATAAATAAATAAGATTATGGTTTGGAGAACAAAAACAAACAAACTAAAAATATAAATAAATAAATATGATTATTGTTTGGAAAATAAATAAATAAATAAATAAATATGAAATAACTATGAAATAAATAAATATGATTAACGTTTGGAATATAAACAAACAAAAACCCAACAATAAACAAACAAACAAACAAACAAACAAACAAGATTAACGGTTTAGAGAATAAATAAATAAATAAATAAATAAATAAATAAATAAATAAATAAATAAATAAATAAATAAATAAATAAATAAGATTATGGTTTGGAGAATAAATAAATAAATAAACATGATTAATGATTTGGAGGATAAATAAACAAACAAATAAACAAGATTATGGTTTGGGGAATAAACAAACAAACAAACAAAAAAACAAATTAATATGATTATCGTTGGGAGAATAAACAAACAAACAAAAACAAACAATTTTTTTTGTTAAGCAATTTTCATACATCAGTGAAATTAATATTATTCTACATATATTTCATATTTCATCAGAAGCCTTTATAGATCATATGGTTTGTAAAATAAGGGACAAATAAATTCACTGAATTATTGTCAGGTCATGCCAGGTGTGTATGAGCAGATGATGAGGAGGAGGATTTTCGTGAAGACCTTTTTGAATCAGCCTGTGATCGCATGATTGCTCAGTATGACCGAAATTACCAAAAGAAGACACAGTGTCCAAGAAATAAGTCTGCATGTAAATCTGCATAAATCATTCTGGGAGCACTGATATGAAGATGTGATGTGTGACTCAAACCCGTCTCAGAAACCGAGTGAGGTTTACAGTCAGTCCTGCACATCTCCAAGATCATGAGAGGCTGGACACACACACGTGTTTAACCAACAGTGCTCAGACATCCCCACAGAGAACATGACGGAGGCGCAGGAGCACGTGATTTATGACTGTCACACACACTCACACACACATGTTGGGTTTTCATGTTTTATGGGGACTTTCCATAGGCGTAATGCTTTTTATACCGTACAGACCGTATATTCCATCCCCCTACACAGCCCCTAAACCTACCCATCACACACACACACACACACACACACACACACACACACACACACACACACACACACACACACACACACACACGCTCTGGGCAGAGTGACTCTGCACACACACACACACACACACACACACACACACACACACACACACACACACACACACACTCTGGGCAGAGTGACTCTGCACACACACACACACACACACGCTCTGGGCAGAGTGACTCTGCACACACACACACACACACACACACACACACACACACACACACACACACACACACACACACACACACACACGCTCTGGGCAGAGTGACTCTGCACACACACACACACACACACACACACACACACACGCTCTGGGCACAGTGACTCTGCACACACACACACACACACACACACACACACACACACACACACACACACACACACACACACACACACACACACACACACACACGCTCTGGGCACAGTGACTCTGCACACATGGTGTTCACTGTGACTTTGATTGCAATGTCACCATGACCAGTGCCATCTCTCTTGTGACATTGACATGCTTTCCAATAAAGGAAGCAGTGAATGTGTGTGTGTGTGTGTGTGTGTGTGTGTGTGTGTGTGTGTGTGGTTCCACATGTCCATCACGGGTGGAAAAAGGGGAATCACACTCTCCTCTAGCTGTAGCATGTTTCAAAGAAAGAGGATATTTCATCATCAGTTTGCAATAGTTCTGCAATATTAAGCATGAGCTCTTAAAGGTGCAGTGTGTGATTTCTGCACCCCTAGTGGCCCCAGATGGAACTGCACAATCAGCTCATGCTAAACCTCTGCAACAACGGCTGAGTGTTGCAGTCGCCAGGACGTGTGGATACAATGGTTAAAAATGCATTGTAATGATCATAAAACTCAATATGTATTCCCTAAATTTAATGCATATGGAATATATTTTGAATATTTGGAGATTATACCAACACAATCTCATTGCAATTTGTAACTATTTTACGTTTTGGCAAATCAGTGGCTAAAGGCCCGTTGACACCAAGGATGATTAATAATGATAACAATAAAGATATAGTTCTAAAAATCCTTCTAAATATAAAAGAATAGCAAATGATTATGATGGGATTATGACTTTTATGATGGACAGATGCACTTTTATGATGGACTGATGCACTTTTATGATGGACAGATGCACTTTTATGATGGATAGATGCATTTTTATGATGGACAGATGCACTTTTATGATGGACTGATGCACTTTTATGATGGATAGATGCATTTTTATGATGGACAGATGCACTTTTATGTTGGATGGATGCACTTTTATGATGTATAGATGCACTTTTATGATGTATAGATGCACTTTTATGATGGATAGATGCACTTTTATGATGGATGGATAGATGCACTTTTATGATGGACAGATGCACTTTTATGATGGATGGATGCACTTTTATGATGGATGGATGCACTTTTATGATGGATAGATGCACTTTTATGATGGACGGATGCACTTTTATGATGGACAGATGCACTTTTATGATGGATAGATGCACTTTTATGATGGATGGATGCACTTTTATGATGGACAGATGCACTTTTATGATGGACAGATGCACTTTTATGATGGATAGATGCACTTTTATGATGGACGGATGCACTTTTATGATGGACAGATGCACTTTTATGATGGACAGATGCACTTTTATGATGGACAGATGCACTTTTATGATGGATAGATGCACTTTTATGATGGATGGATGCACTTTTATGATGGACAGATGCACTTTTATGATGGACTGATGCACTTTTATGATGGACTGATGCACTTTTATGATGGATAGATGCACTTTTATGATGGACTGATGCACTTTTATGATGGACTGATGATGGACTGATGCACTTTTATGATGGATAGATGTACTTTTAAGATGGACTGATGCACTTTTATGATGGATGGATGCACTTTTATGATGGATAGATGTACTTTTAAGATGGATAGATGCACTTTTATGATGGATGGATGCACTTTTATGATGGACTGATGCACTTTTATGATGGATGGATGCACTTTTATGATGGATAGATGTACTTTTAAGATGGATAGATGCACTTTTATGATGGATGGATGCACTTTTATGATGGACTGATGCACTTTTATGATGGATGGATGCACTTTTATGATGGATAGATGTACTTTTAAGATGGATAGATGCACTTTTATGATGGATGGATGCACTTTTATGATGGACTGATGCACTTTTATGATGGATGGATGCAATTTTATGATGGACTGATGCACTTTTATGATGGATAGATGCACTTTTATGATGGACTGATGCACTTTTATGATGGACTGATGCACTTTTATGATGGACTGATGCACTTTTATGATGGATAGATGCACTTTTAAGATGGATAGATGCACTTTTATGATGGATAGATGCACTTTTATGATGGACTGATGCACTTTTATGATGGACAGATGCACTTTTATGATGGACTGATGCACTTTTAAGATGGATAGATGCACTTTTATGATGGATAGATGCACTTTTATGATGGACTGATGCACTTTTATGATGGACAGATGCACTTTTATGATGGACTGATGTACTTTTATGATGGACAGATGCACTTTTATGATGGACTGATGTACTTTTAAGATGGATAGATGCACTTTTATGATGGACTGATGCACTTTTATGATGGACAGATGCACTTTTATGATGGACTGATGCACTTTTATGATGGTAGATGCACTTTTATGATGGACAGATGCACTTTTATGATGGTAGATGCACTTTTATGATGGACAGATGCACTTTTATGATGGATGGATGCACTTTAATGATGGACAGATGCACTTTTATGATGGACAGATGCACTTTTATGATGGACAGATGCACTTTTATGATGGATGGATGCACTTTTATGTTGGACTGATGCACTTTTATGATGGATGGATGCACTTTTATGTTGGACTGATGCACTTTTATGATGATAGATGCACTTTTATGATGGACAGATGCACTTTTATGATGGATGGATGCACTTTTATGTTGGACTGATGCACTTTTATGATGGACGGATGCACTTTTATGATGGATGGATGCACTTTTATGTTGGACTGATGCACTTTTATGATGGACAGATGCACTTTTATGATGGATGGATGCACTTTTATGTTGGACTGATGCACTTTTATGATGGACGGATGCACTTTTATGATGGATAGATGCACTTTTATGATGGAAAGATGCACAGATGCACTTTTATGATGGACAGATGCACTTTTATGATGGATAGATGCACTTTTATGATGGACAGATGCACTTTTATGATGGATGGATGCACTTTTATGATGGACAGATGCACTTTTATGATGGATGGATGCACTTTTATGATGGATAGATGCACTTTTATGATGGATAGATGCACTTTTATGATGGATGGATGGATGCGAGCTTGCAGTAATGACATTTTCAAACTGGGCCAAGAAAAATCGTTTTTATAAATCTGAATGTTGGTGTGGATTTTAGCGTATGCACACTCGTAGATCAAATCACACTTTATAAATGAGACCCCTGAAGTGGTTTGGTTTGATATGCACTTTTATGTTGGATGGATGCACTTTTATGATGTATAGATGCACTTTTATGATGTATAGATGCACTTTTATGATGGATAGATGCACTTTTATGATGGATGGATAGATGCACTTTTATGATGGACAGATGCACTTTTATGATGGATGGATGCACTTTTATGATGGATGGATGCACTTTTATGATGGATAGATGCACTTTTATGATGGACGGATGCACTTTTATGATGGACAGATGCACTTTTATGATGGATAGATGCACTTTTATGATGGATGGATGCACTTTTATGATGGACAGATGCACTTTTATGATGGACAGATGCACTTTTATGATGGATAGATGCACTTTTATGATGGACGGATGCACTTTTATGATGGACAGATGCACTTTTATGATGGACAGATGCACTTTTATGATGGACAGATGCACTTTTATGATGGATAGATGCACTTTTATGATGGATGGATGCACTTTTATGATGGACAGATGCACTTTTATGATGGACTGATGCACTTTTATGATGGACTGATGCACTTTTATGATGGACTGATGCACTTTTATGATGGATAGATGCACTTTTATGATGGACTGATGCACTTTTATGATGGACTGATGATGGACTGATGCACTTTTATGATGGATAGATGTACTTTTAAGATGGACTGATGCACTTTTATGATGGATGGATGCACTTTTATGATGGATAGATGTACTTTTAAGATGGATAGATGCACTTTTATAATGGATGGATGCACTTTTATGATGGACTGATGCACTTTTATGATGGATGGATGCACTTTTATGATGGATAGATGTACTTTTAAGATGGATAGATGCACTTTTATGATGGATGGATGCACTTTTATGATGGACTGATGCACTTTTATGATGGATGGATGCACTTTTATGATGGATAGATGTACTTTTAAGATGGATAGATGCACTTTTATGATGGATGGATGCACTTTTATGATGGACTGATGCACTTTTATGATGGATGGATGCAATTTTATGATGGACTGATGCACTTTTATGATGGATAGATGCACTTTTATGATGGACTGATGCACTTTTATGATGGACTGATGCACTTTTATGATGGACTGATGCACTTTTATGATGGATAGATGCACTTTTAAGATGGATAGATGCACTTTTATGATGGATAGATGCACTTTTATGATGGACTGATGCACTTTTATGATGGACAGATGCACTTTTATGATGGACTGATGCACTTTTAAGATGGATAGATGCACTTTTATGATGGATAGATGCACTTTTATGATGGACTGATGTACTTTTAAGATGGATAGATGCACTTTTATGATGGACTGATGCACTTTTATGATGGACAGATGCACTTTTATGATGGACTGATGCACTTTTATGATGGTAGATGCACTTTTATGATGGACAGATGCACTTTTATGATGGTAGATGCACTTTTATGATGGACAGATGCACTTTTATGATGGATGGATGCACTTTAATGATGGACAGATGCACTTTTATGATGGACAGATGCACTTTTATGATGGACAGATGCACTTTTATGATGGATGGATGCACTTTTATGTTGGACTGATGCACTTTTATGATGGATGGATGCACTTTTATGTTGGACTGATGCACTTTTATGATGATAGATGCACTTTTATGATGGACAGATGCACTTTTATGATGGATGGATGCACTTTTATGTTGGACTGATGCACTTTTATGATGGACGGATGCACTTTTATGATGGATGGATGCACTTTTATGTTGGACTGATGCACTTTTATGATGGACAGATGCACTTTTATGATGGATGGATGCACTTTTATGTTGGACTGATGCACTTTTATGATGGACGGATGCACTTTTATGATGGATAGATGCACTTTTATGATGGAAAGATGCACAGATGCACTTTTATGATGGACAGATGCACTTTTATGATGGATAGATGCACTTTTATGATGGACAGATGCACTTTTATGATGGATGGATGCACTTTTATGATGGACAGATGCACTTTTATGATGGATGGATGCACTTTTATGATGGATAGATGCACTTTTATGATGGATAGATGCACTTTTATGATGGATGGATGGATGCGAGCTTGCAGTAATGACATTTTCAAACTGGGCCAAGAAAAATCGTTTTTATAAATCTGAATGTTGGTGTGGATTTTAGCGTATGCACACTCGTAGATCAAATCACACTTTATAAATGAGACCCCTGAAGTGGTTTGGTTTGATATGTTTTGGATTGCTCAGGGATTTTATGTAAAATAAAACCTGTGAGAAGGCATTTTTGGTAGAAAGTACCAAACAATTTCACAAACAGCAACCACCTACAAACCACCCAGAACCTCAAAAAAATGACAAAATTCTTAAGAATTCCTGCGCTTTTCCCTCAGTACATTAATGCAGTTGTTTATAATTCCTATAGGCTCATCCCATATGCAGATCGGATCAGCACATCCCTCTCCACCAATCACAGCGGATCTTGTGTTGCCCTGAGCTCATGCACTGACTCACCAATCGCATGATTAAAATGAACTCCTCGTCTGTTTTTACTCCTCCCTTTCCTGCTTTTGCTTTGCTCCCTCCATTTCCAATAACACAGAGCCTGCTCTTCCGGGAAAGAGAGAGGGAGCGGAGATCTGAGTGTGTGTGTGTGTGTGTGTGTGCGCGCAGGAGCATCAGTTCCCTCTTTTTCCTCCATGAGGTCAGACTACATTTTGTTTTGCTGATCTCAACGCTGGAAAAGTTGATGGCACGAGCCAACTGAGTCAAAGAGTGTGTGTGTGTGTGTGTGTGTGTGTGTGGACCACTGAAGTACTTCATTGTCCGTTTCATTGGGCTGCTGTTATTACACTTCATTATCATCCACTTGTTTTCCATGTATGGTCATTTGTTGCGCAGCTCTTTGTGAAAAGATTACAGATCAGCCCAAATGCAGGGGCTTTCCGGCTCTGAACACAAAGCAGAGGCCGTGACATCATCAGATCTGAGGAGCTGGAGGATCATGTGATGCTGAGTCAAGATGAGCTCATGAGAAGCCGAGCACCTGACATGCACACTGTCTCTCCAGATGCTGGAACTGACACATGCTGGACTTGCTGATCTGTTCATCGCATTTATGCTAATGCGGTTTACAGGAAAGCGTTCTCAGATGCAGAGCTGAGGGTCAGTGGTGTTTGCTGAAGCCCTGATCACACGGGCTGTTATTAAATCATCCAATGTTGATGATAGTGCTTGAGTCATTCCTACTGACTGCATCTGACGAATCTGCATTTCCTTTGATAATCGATGCATCACATCACTTTATTTGCATACAATTATATCCATCATAAAAGTGCATCTGTCCATCATAAAAAGTGCATCTGTGCATCATAAAAGTGCATCTATCCATCATAAAAGTGCATCTGTCCATCATAAAAGTGCATCTATCCATCATAAAAGTGCATCTGTCCATCATAAAAGTGCATCTGTCCATCATAAAAGTGCATCTGTCCATCATAAAAGTGCATCTGTCCATCATAAAACTGCCTCTGTCCATCATAAAAGTGCATCTGTCCATCATAAAAGTGCATCTATCCATCA
Source organism: Gobio occitaniae (assembly GCA_033150135.1). Taxonomy (NCBI): domain Eukaryota; kingdom Metazoa; phylum Chordata; class Actinopteri; order Cypriniformes; family Gobionidae; genus Gobio; species Gobio occitaniae. The sequence goes on along the minus strand of JARQWZ010002350.1, from coordinate 37,947 downwards.
TAAAACTGCATCTGTCCATCATAAAAGTGCATCTATCCATTATAAAAGTGCATCTATCATCATAAAAGTGCATCTATCCATCATAAAAGTGCATCTGTCCATCATAAAACTGCATCCATCCATCATAAAAGTGCATCTGTCCATCATAAAAACTGCCTCTGTCCATCATAAAAGTGCATCTGTCCATCATAAAAGTGCATCTGTCCATCATAAAACTGCATCTATCCATCATAAAAGTGCATCTATCCATCATAAAAGTGCATCTGTCCATCATAAAAGTGCATCTGTCCATCATAAAACTGCATCTATCCATCATAAAAGTGCATCTATCCATCATAAAAAGTGCATCTGTCCATCATAAAAGTGCATCTGTCCATCATAAAACTGCATCTATCCATCATAAAAGTGCATCTATCCATCATAAAACTGCATCTGTCCATCATAAAAGTGCATCTATCCATCATAAAAGTGCATCTATCATCATAAAAGTGCATCTATCCATCATAAAAGTGCATCTGTCCATCATAAAACTGCATCCATCCATCATAAAAGTGCATCTGTCCATCATAAAAGTGCATCTATACATCATAAAAGTGCATCTGTCCATCATAAAACTGCATCTGTCCATCATAAAAGTGCATCTATCCATCATAAAAGTGCATCCATCCATCATAAAAGTGCATCATTTGGCCATTGTGGTAATGACAATGTGCACCGACTGAGAAACGGTGAACACATTCTTTGTATCGAACTTAAAAGAATGCACTAAAAATGCTCCCTGTTGCACAATCACCCATACGCATGTTTGCGTGTTTATGATCTGCATAGGCCTTTTTAAATAGGAAATTGATTCCTAGTTTGTTCTTGACATCAGTGCTGGACTCAGTGCACGTCATGTTCAATGTTTACACAACAGACCATCGGCACGCTAGCTCTTCAGCAGACGTCACAAATCCAACACAAACACAGCAAACACACAAACACAGCTCTCTGCGCAAACACTACTGCGGGAGAAGAGCTGGAAACAAAGGTGGTGCAGCACCATCATTAATATTCCATCACAATGATAGTGAGGTCAGCGTATAACAGCTCTGAAGTGCTGGGCCTGGATGATATTACATCTGTGTACAACTACACCACATCTCTTTCAAAATAAACAATAGGGATTCAGCCGGATGCACACGCAAAACACTGCGTTTGTGAAGTGCCAGCCAGAGGAAATACTCAAAAGGGTTTGGCACTTTTATTTGGATGTGTGATGGAGGCCTTGCATGCCCGGAAAAGTGTCTCAGACATTGGAAACTAAGGGCCCTTTCACACCTGCCTTGTTCGGATTTTCAGACTTTTCAGTTTGATCCGAATCAAAATGCCAAACACATCTGGACCAAACAGATGAAAAGAGGTCGTCTCAGTCCGGATCAAACTGAACAAAGGTTCGGTTCGGTTCTAGTGTGAAAGCATTTTCTGTATGGCTCAGAGCATTTACAGGAAGTTCCTGTTTATGTTTAAATATTATGTTATTTTTCAATTTCATCTCGGCTACATTGATTATGAAAAGTGAAAAGATGCGCGATATGTCAGAAGACAGAAGGTCAGAAATTATTTTGACCACTTCATTAAGTTTTGTTTTGTAGAAAACCTTTCTTTAAAGTGAATTTTGTTTTGTATAAATTGTATCTTCTTTTTAATCAATGTTTCATCAGCCGTAAAAGTGCATCTATCCATCATAAAAGTGCATCTATCCCTCATAAAAGTGCATCCATCCATCATAAAAGTGCATCTGTCCATCATAAAAGTGCATCTGTCCATCATAAAAGTGCATCCATCCATCATAAAAGTGCATCTGTCCATCATAAAAGTGCATCCATCCATAATAAAAGTGCATCCATCCATCATAAAAGTGCATCTATCCCTCATAAAAGTGCATCCATCCATCATAAAAGTGCATCTGTCCATCATCAAGTGCATCTGTCCATCATAAAAGTGCATCCATCCATAATAAAAGTGCATCCATCCATCATAAAAGTGCATCTATCCCTCATAAAAGTGCATCCATCCATCATAAAAGTGCATCTGTCCATCATAAAAGTGCATCTGTCCATCATAAAAGTGCATCCATCCATCATAAAAGTGCATCTGTCCATCATAAAAGTGCATCCATCCATAATAAAAGTGCATCCATCCATCATAAAAGTGCATCTATCCCTCATAAAAGTGCATCCATCCATCATAAAAGTGCATCTGTCCATCATAAAGTGCATCTGTCCATCATAAAAGTGCATCCATCCATAATAAAAGTGCATCCATCCATCATAAAAGTGCATCTATCCCTCATAAAAGTGCATCCATCCCTCATAAAAGTGCATCCATCCATCATAAAAGTGCATCTGTCCATCATAAAGTGCATCTGTCCATCATAAAAGTGCATCCATCCATAATAAAAGTGCATCCATCCATCATAAAAGTGCATCTATCCCTCATAAAAGTGCATCCATCCATCATAAAAGTGCATCTATCCCTCATAAAAGTGCATCCATCCATCATAAAAGTGCATCTGTCCATCATAAAGTGCATCTGTCCATCATAAAAGTGCATCCATCCATAATAAAAGTGCATCCATCCATCATAAAAGTGCATCTATCCCTCATAAAAGTGCATCCATCCATCATAAAAGTGCATCTGTCCATCATAAAAGTGCATCTGTCCATCATAAAAGTGCATCCATCCATCATAAAAGTGCATCTATCCCTCATAAAAGTGCATCCATCCATCATAAAAGTGCATCTGTCCATCATAAAGTGCATCTGTCCATCATAAAAGTGCATCTGTCCATCATAAAGTGCATCTGTCCATCATAAAAGTGCATCCATCCATAATAAAAGTGCATCCATCCATCATAAAAGTGCATCTATCCCTCATAAAAGTGCATCTATCCATCATAAAAGTGCATCTGTCCATCATAAAAGTGCATCCATCCATAATAAAAGTGCATCCATCCATCATAAAAGTGCATCTATTCCTCATAAAAGTGCATCCATTCATCATAAAAGTGCATCTGTCCATCATAAAAGTGCATCCATCCATCATAAAAGTGCATCTATCCATCATAAAAGTGCATCTGTCCATCATAAAAGTGCATCTATCCATCATAAAAGTGCATCCATCCATCATAAAAGTGCATCTATCCATCATAAAAGTGCATCTGTCCATCATAAAAGTGCATCTATCCATCATAAAAGTGCATCCATCCATCATAAAAGTGCATCTATCCATCATAAAAGTGCATCTATCAATCATAAAAGTGCATCCATCCATCATAAAAGTGCATCTATCCATCATAAAAGTGCATCCATCCATCATAAAAGTGCATCTATCAATCATAAAAGTGCATCCATCCATCATAAAAGTGCATCTATCCATCATAAAAGTGCATCCATCCATCATAAAAGTGCATCCGTCCATCATAAAAGTTTATCTATCATAAAAGTGCATCCATCATAAAAGTGCATCTGTCCATCATAAAAGTGCATCTATCCATCATAAAAGTGCATCCATCCATCATAAAAGTGCATCCATCCATCATAAAAGTGCATCCGTCCATCATAAAAGTTTATCTATCATAAAAGTGCATCCATCATAAAAGTGCATCTGTCCATCATAAAAGTGCATCTGTCCATCATAAAAGTGCATCTATCCATCATAAAAGTGCATCCATCCATCATAAAAGTGCATCTATCCATCATAAAAGTGCATCTATCCATCATAAAAGTGCATCCGTCCATCATAAAAGTTTATCTATCATAAAAGTGCATCCATCATAAAAGTGCATCTATCCATCATAAAAGTGCATCTATCCATCATAAAAGTGCATCTATCCATCATAAAAGTGCATCCGTCCATCATAAAAGTTTATCTATCATAAAAGTGCATCCATCATAAAAGTGCATCTATCCATCATAAAAGTGCATCTATCCATCATAAAAGTGCATCTATCCATCATAAAAGTGCATCTATCCATCATAAAAGTGCATCCGTCCATCATAAAAGTTTATCTATCATAAAAGTGCATCCATCATAAAAGTGCATCTATCCATCATAAAAGTGCATCCATCCATCATAAAAGTGCATCTATCCATCATAAAAGTGCATCCATCCATCATAAAAGTGCATCCGTCCATCATAAAAGTTTATCTATCATAAAAGTGCATCCATCATAAAAGTGCATCTATCCATCATAAAAGTGCATCTGTCCATCATAAAAGTTTATCTATCATAAAAGTGCATCCATCATAAAAGTGCATCTGTCCATCATAAAAGTTTATCTATCATAAAAGTGCATCCATCATAAAAGTGCATCTGTCCCTTATAAAAGTGCATCTATCCATCATAAAAGTGCATCTATCCATCATAAAAGTGCATCTATCCATCATAAAAGTGCATCTGTCCCTTATAAAAGTGCATCTATCCATCATAAAAGTGCATCTATCCATCATAAAAGTGCATCTATCCATCATAAAAGTGCATCTGTCCATCATAAAAGTGCATCATTATAAAAGTGCATCCATCCATCATAAAAGTGCATCTATCCATCATAAAAGTGCATCTGTCCATCATAAAAGTGCATCTATCCATCATAAAAGTGCATCCATCCATCATAAAAGTGCATCTATCCATCATAAAAGTGCATCCATCCATCATAAAAGTGCATCTATCCATCATAAAAGTGCATCTATCAATCATAAAAGTGCATCCATCCATCATAAAAGTGCATCTATCCATCATAAAAGTGCATCCATCCATCATAAAAGTGCATCCGTCCATCATAAAAGTTTATCTATCATAAAAGTGCATCCATCATAAAAGTGCATCTGTCCATCATAAAAGTGCATCTATCCATCATAAAAGTGCATCCATCCATCATAAAAGTGCATCCATCCATCATAAAAGTGCATCCGTCCATCATAAAAGTTTATCTATCATAAAAGTGCATCCATCCATCATAAAAGTGCATCCGTCCATCATAAAAGTTTATCTATCATAAAAGTGCATCCATCATAAAAGTGCATCTGTCCATCATAAAAGTGCATCTGTCCATCATAAAAGTGCATCTATCCATCATAAAAGTGCATCCGTCCATCATAAAAGTTTATCTATCATAAAAGTGCATCTATCCATCATAAAAGTGCATCTATCCATCATAAAAGTGCATCCATCCATCATAAAAGTGCATCTATCCATCATAAAAGTGCATCCATCCATCATAAAAGTGCATCTATCCATCATAAAAGTGCATCCATCCATCATAAAAGTGCATCTATCAATCATAAAAGTGCATCCATCCATCATAAAAGTGCATCCATCCATCATAAAAGTGCATCCGTCCATCATAAAAGTTTATCTATCATAAAAGTGCATCCATCATAAAAGTGCATCTGTCCATCATAAAAGTGCATCTGTCCATCATAAAAGTGCATCTATCCATCATAAAAGTGCATCCATCCATCATAAAAGTGCATCTATCCATCATAAAAGTGCATCTATCCATCATAAAAGTGCATCCGTCCATCATAAAAGTTTATCTATCATAAAAGTGCATCCATCATAAAAGTGCATCTATCCATCATAAAAGTGCATCTATCCATCATAAAAGTGCATCTATCCATCATAAAAGTGCATCCGTCCATCATAAAAGTTTATCTATCATAAAAGTGCATCCATCATAAAAGTGCATCTATCCATCATAAAAGTGCATCTATCCATCATAAAAGTGCATCTATCCATCATAAAAGTGCATCTATCCATCATAAAAGTGCATCTATCAATCATAAAAGTGCATCTATCCATCATAAAAGTGCATCCATCCATCATAAAAGTGCATCTATCCATCATAAAAGTGCATCCATCCATCATAAAAGTGCATCCGTCCATCATAAAAGTTTATCTATCATAAAAGTGCATCCATCATAAAAGTGCATCTATCCATCATAAAAGTGCATCTGTCCATCATAAAAGTTTATCTATCATAAAAGTGCATCCATCATAAAAGTGCATCTGTCCATCATAAAAGTTTATCTATCATAAAAGTGCATCCATCATAAAAGTGCATCTGTCCCTTATAAAAGTGCATCTATCCATCATAAAAGTGCATCTATCCATCATAAAAGTGCATCTATCCATCATAAAAGTGCATCTGTCCCTTATAAAAGTGCATCTATCCATCATAAAAGTGCATCTATCCATCATAAAAGTGCATCTATCCATCATAAAAGTGCATCTGTCCATCATAAAAGTGCATCATTATAAAAGTGCATCCATCCATCATAAAAGTGCATCTATCCATCATAAAAGTGCATCTGTCCATCATAAAAGTGCATCTATCCATCATAAAAGTGCATCCATCCATCATAAAAGTGCATCTATCCATCATAAAAGTGCATCCATCCATCATAAAAGTGCATCTATCCATCATAAAAGTGCATCTATCAATCATAAAAGTGCATCCATCCATCATAAAAGTGCATCTATCCATCATAAAAGTGCATCCATCCATCATAAAAGTGCATCCGTCCATCATAAAAGTTTATCTATCATAAAAGTGCATCCATCATAAAAGTGCATCTGTCCATCATAAAAGTGCATCTATCCATCATAAAAGTGCATCCATCCATCATAAAAGTGCATCCATCCATCATAAAAGTGCATCCGTCCATCATAAAAGTTTATCTATCATAAAAGTGCATCCATCCATCATAAAAGTGCATCCGTCCATCATAAAAGTTTATCTATCATAAAAGTGCATCCATCATAAAAGTGCATCTGTCCATCATAAAAGTGCATCTATCCATCATAAAAGTGCATCCGTCCATCATAAAAGTTTATCTATCATAAAAGTGCATCTATCCATCATAAAAGTGCATCTATCCATCATAAAAGTGCATCCATCCATCATAAAAGTGCATCTATCCATCATAAAAGTGCATCCATCCATCATAAAAGTGCATCTATCCATCATAAAAGTGCATCCATCCATCATAAAAGTGCATCTATCAATCATAAAAGTGCATCCATCCATCATAAAAGTGCATCTATCCATCATAAAAGTGCATCCATCCATCATAAAAGTGCATCCGTCCATCATAAAAGTTTATCTATCATAAAAGTGCATCCATCATAAAAGTGCATCTGTCCATCATAAAAGTTTATCTATCATAAAAGTGCATCCATCATAAAAGTGCATCTGTCCATCATAAAAGTGCATCTGTCCCTTATAAAAGTGCATCTATCCATCATAAAAGTGCATCATCATAAAAGTGCATCTGTCCATCATAAAAGTGCATCTGTCCATCATAAAAGTGCATCTGTCCATCATAAAAGTTTATCTATCATAAAAGTGCATCCATCATAAAAGTGCATCTATCCATCATAAAAGTGCATCTGTCCATCATAAAAGTGCATCTATCCATCATAAAAGTGCATCCATCATAAAAGTGCATCTATCCATCATAAAAGTGCATCTATCCATCATAAAAGTGCATCCATCATAAAAGTGCATCTATCCATCATAAAAGTGCATCTATCCATCATAAAAGTGCATCTGTCCATCATAAAAGTGCATCATCATAAAAGTGCATCTGTCCATCATAAAAGTGCATCTGTCCATCATAAAAGTGCATCTGTCCATCATAAAAGTGCATCTATCAATCATAAAAGTGCATCTGTCCATCATAAAAGTGCATCTGTCCATCATAAAAGTGCATCAGTCCATCATACAAGTGCATCTTTCCATCATAAAAGTGCATCCATCCATCATAAAAGTGCATCTTTCCATCATAAAAGTGCATCTTTCCATCATAAAAGTGCATCTGTCCATCATAAAAGTGCATCTATCCATCATAAAAGTGCATCTGTCCATCATAAAAGTGCATCTGTCCATCATAAAAGTGCATCTGTCCATCATAAAAGTGCATCTTTCCATCATAAAAGTGCATCTGTCCATCATACAAGTGCATCTATCCATCATAAAAGTGCATCTGTCCATCATAAAAGTGCATCTGTCCATCATAAAAGTGCATCTGTCCATCATAAAAGTGCATCTGTCCATCATAAAAGTTTATCTATCATAAAAGTGCATCCATCATAAAAGTGCATCTATCCATCATAAAAGTGCATCTGTCCATCATAAAAGTGCATCTATCCATCATAAAAGTGCATCTGTCCATCATAAAAGTGCATCATCATAAAAGTGCATCTGTCCATCATAAAAGTGCATCTGTCCATCATAAAAGTGCATCTATCAATCATAAAAGTGCATCTGTCCATCATAAAAGTGCATCTGTCCATCATAAAAGTGCATCAGTCCATCATAAAAGTGCATCCATCCATCATACAAGTGCATCTTTCCATCATAAAAGTGCATCCATCCATCATAAAAGTGCATCTGTCCATCATAAAAGTGCATCTGTCCATCATAAAAGTGCATCTGTCCATCATAAAAGTGCATCTGTCCATCATAAAAGTGCATCTATCAATCATAAAAGTGCATCTGTCCATCATAAAAGTGCATCTGTCCATCATAAAAGTGCATCTGTCCATCATAAAAGTGCATCTGTCCATCATAAAAGTGCATCTATCAATCATAAAAGTGCATCTGTCCATCATAAAAGTGCATCTGTCCATCATAAAAGTGCATCAGTCCATCATAAAAGTGCATCTATCCATCATAAAAGTGCATCTTTCCATCATAAAAGTGCATCTGTCCATCATAAAAGTGCATCTATCCATCATAAAAGGGCCTTTCTTTAAAGTGTATCTTCATTTTAATCAATGTTTCATCAGCCAATTGTTTGGATTTAATAAATAAGAAGCAAATATAGCAGACAATAATCATGACTCTTGCATTGCTCTTGAACACGTCTCATAAATAAACCCAAACTCTTACAGGTGTGAAGCCAAGATGATGATGGGAGCTGAAGCTCAGACTTGAAGGAACATCTCTGTGCTGATAAACAGATTCCCATCCCCATTTTAAGTAAATAAGCACTCTCGAAAACTAAGGACGTCGCTGCCACATCAAAGCTGACCAAGATATTTCTGCTTGAAATCAAACGGTGTTGTTCCGCAAGGCTCCTGTGCAGATTACTAGTAACTGGAAAGCAGTGTTGAGGAGATTAAAGCCAGGACACACACACTCAGGGCACACTCGGTCACAGTTAGAAGAATGCTAGTTCCCAAAGCTCAGTCCAAGGAAAGCTGTCAAATAAGTCATTCAGGACGGGTTTATCACATATCGCATACACACTCTTCCTCACTAACCATTTCCCATTAGCCTAGTTTGCATAAGAATTGTAAAAATGAGGGGAGTTGTTGCGCACACACACGTGTTTGTCAGCAGGGGGACGTTAACTGCCCAATATCTCAACCCCCCGCTGAGATAACGGCCACAGCTCTTCACTGCCTCTGGGAACAATGGCTCATTTGGGTTTTCTTGTTGACTCTTCGTGGGCCGGCGCTCATGGCCTTAAGCTGAGCTCCAGCGGGAAGATTAGCAGAGAATCCACAGCACAACACACACAGAACTCTGCTCACAGAGTTACTGATGCCTCATCATCACTTTCTGTTCCTCAGCAAACACCAGACCACACTAAATCTACAGGAAGTGTGTGTGACAAATGCATTTCAATGCATAGATGGATGGATGGATGGATGGATGGATGGATGAATGGATATGGATGGATGGATGGATGGATGGATGGATGGATGGATGGATGGATGAATGGATGGATGGATATGGATGGATGGATGGATATGGATGGATGGATGGATGGATATGGATATGGATGGATGGATATGGATGGATATGGATGGATGGATGGATGGATGGATGGATGGATATGGATGGATGGATATGGATGGATGGATATGGATATGGATGCATGGATGGATGGATATGGATGGATGGATGGATGGATGGATGGATATGGATGGATGGATGGATGGATGAATGGATGGATGGATATGGATGGATGGATATGGATGGATGGATGGATGGATGAATGAATGGATGGATGGATGTGGATGGATGGATATGGATGGATGAATGGATGGATGGATATGGATGGATGGATGGATATGGATGGATGGATGGATGGATATGGATATGGATGGATGGATATGGATGGATATGGATGGATGGATGGATGGATGGATGGATGGATATGGATGGATGGATATGGATGGATGGATATGGATATGGATGCATGGATGGATGGATGGATGGATGGATGGATGGATGGATGGATGAATGAATGGATGGATGGATATGGATGGATGGATGGATATGGATGGATGGATGGATGGATATGGATATGGATGGATGGATATGGATGGATGGATGGATGGATGGATATGGATGGATGGATATGGATGGATGGATATGGATATGGATGCA
>JARQWZ010002350.1:0-25000 GCA_033150135.1 Gobio occitaniae | reverse complement strand
GTATTTGTGTCCGGCTCTGGGCTTTCGCTTGACTGTTCTCCACTCAGACTACAGCAGATGTTCTGGCTTCTGCCGTGTTTTCTGAGGGGCACCAGTGGGCGAGGAGTGTGAGATTTCAGCCGAGGCTGACTCAAAACAGGAAATGCAGATGAGAGAGAGAGATTCAGGAGAACAGCAGCTCGGACAGCACCGGCCCAGAAAACACACACATCTCTTCTGGCTATTCTGGACTGAGCGTAGGCCCTGAAGCTGAGGTTCTCAGAGGGACTTTCTCAGAGAAGGGTTTCTCAAACTGTTCTATTGATAGGGTGAGATACTCCTTCAGTGATCACGCGATGCTTACCTTCAAGCACAAATCTTAGAAGCTTTTATATGTAGTTTTTCTTGCAAAGACAAACTTCACTATTTGAACAAGCCTTTATGTCGGGGTGTCAAACTCATTTTAGTTTGAGGGCCGGATGGGAAGAAATATAATCATGTGCAGTAGGGATGCACCGAAATGAACAAAACTACAATTTTACAATATTTATTTAACACTGAACTTTTTTAGCATTCCAGCAGACATTATACAAAAAAGCATAATATAACTTAAAATAAAAATATTTATATTTGGCCATCTTATCTTATATTTGGCTTATTATGCCTAAGGGTATCAATCAAATCATAATCAAATGTTGTTTGCATGTTCATGAGAGGTTTAGCAAGCCTGAATAACTCAGCACTGAATAAAAACTGAAGAACAGTGTCTGCAAACGGCCATTTCTGCGTCTTTCTCAGACACTTTAAAGCCTTCTTTAAAGGAACTCTCCAGTGTTTTTAGAAACAGGGCTTATTCAACATCTTTCCTACATTTAGATATGTGGGCAAATGCATTTGTGTCTCAGTGCATGCATTGTTTTAGTTTGGCAGGGTCGCCGCTAGCTTAGCTTAGCATAATGAATGGAATCCTATGTTGCCAGCTAGCATGTCCCGAGTAAAAGTGATACAAAAAAACCCCACCTAATTACTTCTTGTGGCCTGCGTATTCACAACGAGTACAAATAGCGATGCCGATGAAGATGTGGGACTTCATGTATTGTGTGATATCTCTGCGCCCCAGTAGCAGTGCTTCGCCTGTGCTTCCCCATAATATAGTCCCAAGTCAATATCTGCCTAGGAAATCGCCTAGTCTTAATCTGCATCACTATTTGTACTCGTTGTGAATACGCAGGCCACAAGAAGTAATTAGGTGGGGTTTTTTTTGTATCACTTTTACTCGGGACATGCTAGCTGGCAACATAGGATTCCATTCATTATGCTAAGCTAAGCTAGCGGCGACCCTGCCAAACTAAAACAATGCATGCACTGAGACACAAATGCATTTGCCCACATATCTAAATGTAGGAAAGATGTTGAATAAGCCCTGTTTCTAAAAACGCTGGAGTGTTCCTTTAAGCCTTGGGTGCGTCTCAATCAGCTCCAGGTTCAGTAGTCAGGGCACGAATTAGGGATCAGCCCATTAATAACTAATAATTTGTTACATTATACAGAGCTTTTCTAGGCACTCAAAGCGCTTTACATAGAAGGCGGGAATCTCCTCATCCACCACCGATGTGCAGCACCACCAGGGGTCTCATTTATAACCGTTGCGTGTGCACAAAACAGGCCCTTCTGACGCATAAGTTGTGATTTATAAAAACAAACTTGATGGGAAAATGTGCGCACCTGCACGCAAACTCTGACCCATGCGTACGAACTCTTTTACTGTAGAGTGAGAAAAGTAATGAAGTAAGAACAATTTAAAACTCTGTTTTCATATTGATATACACATTTACATTAATGTTCCAGCTTCAATAAAGTCGATATGCGCTGATATTAAATAAAGTCATTACTCAGAATTTACACTCTAAAAAATGCTGGGTTAAAAACAACCCAAGTTGGGTTAAAAATGGACTAACCCAGCAATTGGGTTGTTTTAAGAAAACATTTAACCCAACTGCTGGGTTAAAACAACCCAATTGCTGGGTTAGTCCATTTTAACCCAACTTGGGTTGTTTTTAACCCAGCATTTTTTAGAGTGTAAACAAAAATTATATTAATTTTTGAACGTGGACTTTTGATCAGTTTTCCTGTGACATGCTGTTTTAATGACAGCAAGGATTAAATATAGGCTAATTCCAATAATTTGAACTAAACTGCAGATCTCATGTTATGACAAAATATGTTTTAGCGAGAACGATGATCAGTGATGCACACACTTACTTCGATATCACAGACCCTGCAGGATTCAGTGGACGAACGGTCCATTATCCGGTTTGAACAGGTCCAATGATAACAGCTGCACGGACACAGAGTGTAAAGACATCTTCACAAAATTATGAAAAATACCACTGTATTTGAAGGATACAACTTGAAGAAAAAATGACGATTTGCCCGTTTCCTTTTTTAAAATACCTTGTTAGTGAGTCAGATGATTGTATTTACGCTGCAATAAATAAACAGGCCAATCTGTTTAAATTAAAATAGCCTAAACATCCTACACTCACCTAAAGGATTATTAGGAACACCTGTTCAATTTCTCATTAATACAATTATCTAATCAACCAATCACATGGCAGTTGCTTCAATGCATTTAGGGGTGTGGTCCTGGTCAAGACAATCTCCTGAACTCCACACGGAATGTCGGAATGGGAAAGAAAGGAGATTTAAGACATTTGAGTGTGGCATGGTTGTTGGTGCCAGACGGTCTGAGTATTTCACAATCTGCTCAGTTACTGGGATTTTCACACACAACCATTTCTAGGGTTTACAAAGAATGGTGTGAAAAGGGAAAAGCATCCAGTATGCGGCAGTCCTGTGGAGAAAATGCCTTGTTGATGCTAGAGGTCAGAGGAGAATGGGCGACTGATTCAAGCTGATAGAAGAGCAACTTTGACTGAAATAACCACTCGTTACAACCGAGGTCTGCAGCAAAGCATTTGTGAAGCCACAACACACACAACCTTGAGGCGGATGGGCTACAACAGCAGAAGACCCCACCGGGTACCACTCATCTCCACTGCAAAGAGGAAAAAGAGGCGACAATTTGCACCAGCTCACCAAAATTGGACAGTTGAAGACTGGAAAAATGTTGCCTGGTCTGATGAGTCTGGATTTCTGTTGAGACATTCAGATGGTAGAGTCAGAATTTGGCGTAAACAGAATGAGAACATGGATCCATCATGCCTTGTTCCCACTGTGCAGGCTGGTGGTGGTGGTGTAATGGTGTGGGGGATGTTTTCTTGGCACACTTTAGGCCCCTTAGTGCCAATTGGGCATGGTTTAAATGCCACGGCCTACCTGAGCATTGTTTCTGCCCATGTCCATCCCTTTATGAGCACCATGTCCCCATCCTCTGATGGCTACTTCCAGCAGGATAATGCACCGTCACAAAGCTCCAATCATTTCAAATTGGTTTCTTGAACATGACAAAGAGTTCACTGGACTAAAATGGCCCCACAGTCACCAGATCTCAACCCAATAGAGCATCTTTGGGATGTGGTGGAACTGGAGCTTCGTGCCCTGGATGTGCATCCCACAAATCTCCATCAACTGCAGATGCTCTCCTATCAATATGGCCAACATTTCTAAAGAATGCTTTCAGCACCTTGTTGAATCAATGCCACGTAGAATTAAGGCAGTTCTGAAGGCAAACACAGTATTAGTGTGTGTTCCTAATAATCCTTTAGGTGAGTGTATATGTTCACATTATCAGCAAAACTGCAAGAATTTGAGTTGAAGGGTTTGAAATAAAAAAAAATATTTTGAATTAAAATAACATTTGCCCCGTGGAAATGAATGAATCAAACTTTATAAAAAAAATATCTGAGAAGTATTTTATACAATTTGTTTTTATGTATATTGTTATATATTTATTCTAAAACATAAAAAGGATATTGGAGTAATGTAGCCTACTGTGTAAGGCACAAATGGCATTAATAGTCCATATCTAATATTTTTCAATGTCTTGTACCTTTGACAGTGTAACATGCGTTGCGTCCCAATTCGCATACTATCCGTACTAAGTAGTATTCGAAAAAAGAATTAGTACGTCCCAAATCATAGTATGTTGAAAAGAGTATTCCAAAGATTCCCGGATGGTCGACTATTTCCGGTCAGAATTCGAAGTGCAGATCCGCACACACTCTAACGGCTGATATTACCCACAACCCATTGAGGGATGGACGATGATTCGATTAGAACTACAAACACAAACACGGATAAAAAGTAAAAAAAAACTACAAACATGGCGGTTATGCGAGTCTGACGGTTAAGTAGAGAGGGTTAGATAAAGGGGTTTGAGTGATCAATTATGAGTATTTAACCTCACGAAAAGATATTTCTCCAATATGAGAATGAGCCTATTTTCAAAAATAGTGGCGTGTTCCTTTAAGGGATCAGAATATCTTAGATCAGTCAACCTCTATAGTGTGGGTGCAACTCTCGCACTAGTAAGCACCACTCACATTTTCCATAAACAACATTCCATAAAAGACTTAAACCACACGACTGAAACATTACAGAAACTCTCCACAAATGCCATGCATATCTGAGCATTAATATGCATCATAACTAATGTCAGAAGTGTTTGTTTAAAAGTAGGGTCACAGAACAGGCCTGCTCAGTTAAACAGACATGTCTGAAACAAAAGGAGTGAGATTCATTCTTTTATCTCTCACACACACACACACACACACACACACACACACACACACACACACACACACACACACACACACACACACACACACACACACACACACACACACACACACACACACACACACACACACACACACACACAGTCCCCAGATCCTCTCTGGTGTTCAGGAACAGGAACCAGTTCCTCCGGGATGGCAGCAGGAGAAACGGGTCAAGCCGGCCTGGCAGAGAACGAAAACAGCTCAGGTTGATGAAGAACTCTTGCCTGCAGGCAGAAACTCAGAAACTCAGTGTCCCCGCCTATAAAGAGAATGCTGGGATTCAGGGAAAGCTTCGTTCCCAATGGAGAGGGGGAAAAAAACTTGCTGTGTGAAAATGAACTTCCACAAAAGTGTGAGAACTGAGGCTGGAGGACATGCTGGTGCATGCGATTCCCAGCGTGAGATTGAGAGATTATGAGATGATCCGTATATAAAGGATATAAGGGTGTTGTTGTAAATATGAGTTTTCAAAAAAGTAATGCATTATAGTCTTTTAATAACGGCCTATATGTAACTTGCAATACTACAGCAACAGAATTCCCCTGTTGCGTGCATCCAAAAGATTCTCTATGCAAATTCCAATCCTACATTTCCATGCAAACACGAACTTTGGTGACGTCTGGAGGAAGAACACTTTCCCTTGAGCCGGGGATTTGCATATGCCCTTCATGTGCAGCACTAACAGCACTAAAAGATTCTCTGGAAAGGAAAGCAAAGAGGTTCAGCGTTTTACATTAAATCACATTATGACTGTTAGGCAAATCTTTGAAAAGCATCAAAACTGACCTCAGTTGTGGAGCACGAGGACATCCGATCCTTCAAACCGGCTCATCAGATCCAGAACCGTTATCTGAGCCGCACTCTGGGAACACATCGAGTCTGTAATATTGCAAAGTGTTGACCCGGGCAAAGTGCCCAGTGTTCCTGGCACACTCCAGATTCTCAGCACAGGTGGAATGGGAGAAGATGAGAGGCAGCAAATATATACATATATATATATATATAGCAAAATAACCATTTTAAAGGGTAAATTCACAAAAATGAAAAGATGCACTTTTATGATCGATAGATGCACTTTTATGATGGACAGATGCACTTTTAGGATAGACAGATGCACTTTTATGATGGATAGATGCACTTTTATGATGGATAGATGCACTTTTATGATAGACGGATGCACTTTTAGGATAGACAGATGCACTTTTATGATGTATAGATGCACTTTTATGATGTATAGATGCACTTTTATGATGGACAGATGCACTTTTAGGATAGACAGATGCACTTTTATGATGGATAGATGCACTTTTATGATGTATAGATGCACTTTTATGATGGATAGATGCACTTTTATGATAGACGGATGCACTTTTAGGATAGACAGATGCACTTTTATGATGTATAGATGCACTTTTATGATGGACAGATGCACTTTTATGATGTATAGATGCACTTTTATGATGGATAGATGCACTTTTATGATGGACGGATGCACTTTTATGATGGACAGATGCACTTTTATGATGGACAGATGCACTTTTATGATGGACAGATGCACATTTATGATGGACAGATGCACTTTTATGATGGACAGATGCACTTTTATGATGGACAGATGCACTTTTATGATGGACTGATGCACTTTTATGATGGATAGATGCACTTTTATGATGGACAGATGCGCATTTATGATGGACAGATGCACTTTTATGATGGACAGATGCACTTTTATGATGGACAGATGCACTTTTATGATGGACTGATGCACTTTTATGATGGACAGATGCACTTTTATGATGGACAGATGCACTTTTATGATGGACAGATGCATTTTTATGATGGATAGATGCACTTTTATGATGGACAGATGCACTTTTATGATGGATAGATGCACTTTTATGATGGACTGATGCACTTTTATGATGGATAGATGCACTTTTATGATGGACAGATGCACTTTTATGATGGACAGATGCATTTTTATGATGGATAGATGCACTTTTATGATGGACAGATGCACTTTTATGATGGACAGATGCACTTTTATGATGGACAGATGTACTTTTATGATGGATAGATGCACTTTTATGATGGACAGATGCACTTTTATGATGGACAGATGCACTTTTATGATGGACAGATGCACTTTTATGATGACAGATGCACTTTTATGATGGATAGATGCACTTTTATGATGGACAGATGCACTTTTATGATGGACAGATGCACTTTTATGATGGATAGATGCACTTTTATGATGGACAGATGCACTTTTATGATAGACAGATGCACTTTTATGATGGACAGATGCACTTTTATGATGGATATATGCACTTTTATGATGGATGGATGCACTTTTATGATGGATGGATGCACTTTTATGATGGACAGATAAACTTTTATGATGGATAGATGCACTTTTATGATGGATGGATGCACTTTTATGATGGACAGATGCACTTTTATGATGGATGGATGCACTTTTATGATGGATGGATGCACTTTTATGCACTCATTCACTGCCATTATAAAGTTGGAAGAGTCAGGACATTTGTAATATAACTCTGATTGTGTTCGTCTGAAAGAAAAAATGTCACACACAACTAGGATGAGTTGAGGGAGAGTAAATCATGGGCCTTCTCAATGTCATGCTATGCCGGCTTTGCTGATGTTGTGCACAGTTTCTCTTGTTTTGATTTTCATGAAGGCACTGATGATATAACGTGAGCTGTTGGGTAATCGCGGGCTGCACTTTGAAAGATCAGTAGATGACACAGTTTGAAAGGTTAGACAGCTTGACCTGTGTGCAGTGAAGCTCCAGGAGTAACACAGGAGCCTGACACTGGAGTTCAGTTCATGAAAGTCACATTAAAGCGCTTTAATCTCGCTCTTTACACGTCTCTGGGGTCGCAGGGTGCAACTGTAAGCCAGTGGTAAACCCAGAGTTAACACAGACCAAAACAACCTCATGCAACACGAATACCTCTTCCTCTTCTATCTCATTTTCATAATCGCCCAGGCAATCCCTTGTAGCTCATTTGAATAAGAAAGCAAACATTAGATGTGCAAATAAGATGTGACAAACGTGTGGACTTTCAAAGGTCTCTCATAGCGAAAGCACGAGCCATGCCAGGCCCACTCACTCAGTGGGTGAAGCTGATGGGCAGTGTGGGTGAAGAGTGTTTAAAGCAGGTCACACACACACCAGATATGAGCTCTGTGAGATGACGGGGCAGGCCAGAGTTTGTGGTTTTCTAGAATAACTCTCACCCCGAGGAGGAAGCAGCTGGTGGAAAACACCAGAGACAGATGACAGAAATCTGATTATTATCAAATCTGCATTTGCTCTTTTTTGCTAATTCTGTTCTGCTGAAGGTATTGTGTGTCTGTTGTAACACTACTGAAACAGGCAAATATTGCAAAATATCAATGCAATTTTAGACCCTTATAGGCACTTTTTATTATTAATTTCTCGCAACTAATTACTCGGACACACTTTGGGCCCTATCACACACCCGGAGTAATGTGTAATCAGGCTCAACGCAGTTCTCATGTTCACATCCAGCATCACATTGTTTACATTGTTGTTTTATGATGGATATATGCACTTTTATGATGAATAGATGCACTTTTATGATGAATACATGCACTTTTATAATGGATGGATGCATTTTTATGATGAATAGATGCATTTTTATGATGGGCAGATGCACTTTTATGATGGATGGATGCACTTTTATGATGAATAGATGCACATTTATGATGGATAGATGCACTTTTATGATGAATAGATGCACTTTTATGATGAATACATGCACTTTTATAATGGATGGATGCATTTTTATGATGGATGGATGCACTTTTATGATGGATAGATGCACTTTTATGATGGACAGATGCACTTTTATGATGGATAGATGCACTTTTATGATGGATGGATGCACTTTTATGATGGATAGATGCACTTTTATGATGGATAGATGCACTTTTATGATGGATGGATGCACTTTTATGATGGACAGATGCACTTTTATGATGGATAGATGCACTTTTATGATGGACAGATGCACTTTCATGATGGATGGATTTACTTTTATGATGGACAGATGCACTTTTATGATGGACAGATGCACTTTTATGATGGACGGATGCACTTTTATGATGGATAGATGCACTTTTATGATGAACAGATGCACTTTTATGATGGACGGATGCACTTTTATGATGGATAGATGCACTTTTATGATGGACGGATGCACTTTTATGATGAACAGATGCACTTTTATGATGGACAGATGCACTTTTATGATGGATAGATGCACTTTTATGATGAACAGATGCACTTTTATGATGGACGGATGCACTTTTATGATGAACAGATGCACTTTTATGATGGATAGATGCACTTTTATGATGGACAGATGCACTTTTATGATGGATGGATGCACTTTTATGATGAACAGATGCACTTTTATGATGGATGGATAGATGCACTTTTATGATGAACAGATGCACTTTTATGATGGACAGATGCACTTTTATGATGGATAGATGCACTTTTATGATGATAGATGCACTTTTATGATGGACAGATGCACTTTTATGATGGATGGATGCACTTTTATGATGAACAGATGCACTTTTATGATGGATGGATAGATGCACTTTTATGATGAACAGATGCACTTTTATGATGGACAGATGCACTTTTATGATGGATAGATGCACTTTTATGATGATAGATGCACTTTTATGATGGATGGATGCACTTTTATGATGAACAGATGCACTTTTATGATGGACAGATGCACTTTTATGATGGATAGATGCACTTTTATGATGAACAGATGCACTTTTATGATGGACAGATGCACTTTTATGATGGACAGATGCACTTTTATGATGGTTGGATGGTTGGATGCACTTTTATGATGGACAAATGCATTTTTATGATGGACAGATGCACTTTTATGATGGTTGGATGCACTTTTATGATGGACAGATGCACTTTTATGATGGTTGGATGCACTTTTATGATGGACAGATGCATTTTTATGATGGATGGATGGAAAGATGCACTTTTATGATGGTTGGATGGATAGATGCACTTTTATGATGGACAGATGCACTTTTATGATGGTTGGATGCACTTTTATGATGGACAGATGCATTTTTATGATGGATGGATGGAAAGATGCACTTTTATGATGGACAGATGCACTTTTATGATGGACAGATGCACTTTTATGATGGTTGGATGGATAGATGCACTTTTATGATGGACAGATGCACTTTTATGATGGACAGATGCACTTTTATGATGGTTGGATGGATAGATGCACTTTTATGATGGATAGATGCACTTTTATGATGGATAGATGCACTTTTATGATGGTTGGATGCACTTTTATGATGGACAGATGCATTTTTATGATGGATGGATGGAAAGATGCACTTTTATGATGGACAGATGCACTTTTATGATGGACAGATGCACTTTTATGATGGTTGGATGGATAGATGCACTTTTATGATGACAGATGCACTTTTATGATGGACAGATGCACTTTTATGATGGATGGATGCACTTGTATGATGGATAGATGCACTTTTATGATGGATAGATGCACTTTTATGATGGACAGATGCACTTTTATGATGGATAGATGCACTTTTATGATGGACAGATGCACTTTTATGATGGATAGATGCACTTTTATGATGACAGATGCACTTTTATGATGGACAGATGCACTTTTATGATGGATGGATGCACTTGTATGATGGATAGATGCACTTTTATGATGGATAGATGCACTTTTATGATGGATAGATGCACTTTTATGATGGACAGATGCACTTTTATGATGGACAGATGCACTTTTATGATGGATGGATGCACTTTTATGATGGATAGATGCACTTTTATGATGGATGGATGCACTTTTATGATGGATGGATGCACTTTTATGATGGATAGATGCACTTTTATGATGACAGATGCACTTTTATGATGGACAGATGCACTTTTATGATGGATAGATGCACTTTTATGATGGACAGATGCACTTTTATGATGGATAGATGCACTTTTATGATGGACAGATGCACTTTTATGATGGACAGATGCACTTTTATGATGGATGGATGCACTTTTATGATGGATGGATGCACTTTTATGATGGATAGATGCACTTTTATGATGGACAGATGCACTTTTATGATGGATGGATGCACTTTTATGATGGATGGATGCACTTTTATGATGGATAGATGCACTTTTATGATGGACAGATGCACTTTTATGATGGATGGATGCACTTTTATGATGGATAGATGCACTTTTATGATGGACAGATGCACTTTTATGATGGATGGATGCACTTTTATGATGGATGGATGCACTTTTTTGATGCATAGATGCACTTTTATGATGGACAGATGCACTTTTATGATGGACAGATGCACTTTTATGATGGACAGATGCACTTTTATGATGGATGGAAGGATGCACTTTTATGCTGGATAGATAGCAAATGCATTTCCACGAGTGTCTGGTCTGAAAACCAGGTGTGTTCATTATTTTAAGAATGAATTGATAATTATTTTCAATGCTTAAAAAATATTCTAGAGACACAAATGTATCTGAGGGGAAAAATTAAACCATGGAGGACTTTTATTTCACAATTTTAATGATGAATGCATGCACAGCTTCAATGCATTCATTTCATTTGCATTACTCAGAGAATAAATTCCCCCATGTGCAACAACATTCCCAACGCAAATAAAGATCTCACATTTGTATGCAAATACTAATACCAGTCCTTTGGGATGAACTTCTGCCCTTCAGCAGTGTATTATTCAATATGCAAAACATTTTTTTTTTTGTTTTGTATCACTGCAGATACAAGTTCAATATTCTCACAACAATGGCACTTTTCAAAATGTCAAGTAATATGCGGGAGCAGGACAGCCTGTGCGAAAGAACAAGCCTTTGCTTGTAAAGAGGACAGCCAAACTCCCAGAGAACACAAACAGAGCAGAGCGGAGAAGAATATCAGTCATGCTGCTCTCAAAACTGACCATATTAGGGCGTGGGCGGGGCTTAAGCACAAACCAGGAAGTAGGGGGTCCTCTAGTGGAAATACCACATGACTTCCAGTACAATCTCGAAATATATCTCTTCCACTCCGCCCTTCCTTCTGCTGTTTTTCTCTCCACAGCAAAATGCACTCTCTTCTGTGTCATCATTAGGGCACTTATTGATCAGGTCCAATGTGAAGCAAGCTAGAGTAACACGAGGTCCTCTTCCAATCTCTAGGCTAACAAATGCTGTAATCCCATTACTGGCATTTACAGCAAAACATTGTGCAAGCAAGTGCAATCACATGCAGGTTCATAATACACTTTCTGGTAAATGAGACTGGAGCAGAGAATATGGGAACGATAGCGTCTCCTGAGTTTAAATGTATAAGTTAACAGGTCTTTTTGAAGATTAATGTGGTTATTTAACAGCATTAAGGGTTGTATGTGTGACATTTGTAAAGTAGAGGACTCACTTTGAAATTGTAATTCAGATTGAGGTCCGGAGAAATCGTTCGCTATTACATTACAATATTCAAAGTGAGTTGCATACAAACATATATAGGCCTATTCTGAATATAGTTCTGGTACAAAATTAAACACACACTATGAATTTGGGTAAACTGACCGGTTTAAATTCCCGCCAAATGTACAGCGGAATATAAAGCGTGATTTCAAAACAGATGTAGAAATATATTGCACAAAAAAACTAAGCAAATATTATTATTATAAGCGTGAATCAAAAAATTAAAAGCGCATTTAAACAAATCAAAACCTTACACACATTCAAAATTATAACAAAAATGTATGTAATGTAAAATTGTTGGTTTTATGTAACCATCTTCGATTGATTGGGTAGAGGAGCTGTCAATCTAGAACTAGTGGACCAATGGTGACGCTTAAACCCGCCCTAATTTACATGAATCTCAGATTGCACGATTTGGAAAAACAAGCGCAAAACAAGCATAAAAAATAATAAACACACATTATATACGTTTAAGTTATACAATATCATTTTTAATGTGTTTAATTTTTTTATTCACACTTATAATAACAATATTTGCATTATTGTTCTCATTTTGTGCAATTTTGTCTGCACCTGGCGGCCATCTTGTCACAGTCAGCTCGCTCACTCCTAACATTGTGTTTTAATGGTGCGTGCACTTTTTAAATAACCAAAACTTGCTACATTTTCGACCGATTTTCAAACTGTTTGGTTTGTTATGAACGTCAGAGACGTAGTTATGACACTGCATACTTATGAATAATTATTCATAATTTGTTCAAGCATCCATAATTATAGCCACGTTAATAACGTTTGTAAGAAACCAAACCACTTGTAAATTCGTCCAGATTTCAGCGAGATAAGAGTATTTGTGTTCAGATCACTCACCTTACATCAGGAGCCCGCCAGAAAGCTTGCCTGGGACAAGATGGCCGCCGCTGATGACGTTAGAGACTCCGCCGTAAGACATCTAGCCTTTATTATGTATATCTATGGCCAAAACCATTCACACAATTTCTGCATTAGCAGCTCATCTTCTTCTTCGTCTACTCTTCGTCGTATCAGTGTGTGCTCGGCAAGAGCGTTTTGTGCTTGAGCGCCACCAAGTGGTGTTTTACTGTAACTTCAGCAGCTCCAGGTACGTCAACTAAAGCGCCGATCTCATTGGTCGGACAGTTTCTAACACGGCGCGTCAAAACAAAAAAAAACAACCCATGGTGTTTTTTTTAAACAAGGCTTTACGCCTGGCGTTTTGCGCATCGGTGTGCACACTTACATTGGCGTTCTTTGTTTAGTCACGAGGCGTTAAACGATGGCGGTAAACGTGCGCGAAAATCGCCCCAGTGTGAACAGGCCTTTATGCTGCGTTCACACCAGACGCGAATGAAGCGTTTTGCACAAGTGATTTACATGTTAAGTCAATGCAAAGACGCGAATAGACATTCTGCAGCGCGATTCGCGCGAATTAAGATACAACTTCGTACTTTATAGAAGCAGGAATAAAAAGGATCTTGTTTGGAAGAAAGTGAGTGAGGAGGTGGGACAGTCTGGTGAGTTGTAAAAAACGCTCTTTACTCAATTTGAGCTCTACATAAGCTATTGAGACTACAAGCTAGCTAAAGCCGGCAAATTGAGCTTATTCGTATTTTAAAACAATCCATGTCAGCCATTTTGTAACGAGACGAGCCGCTGGCAGAAGCTCCTCCCATGACGAGAATTCACGTCTGTTGTGTCACGCGCGAATGAAGCGAGTAAACTCAATGTTCAAGCGTCCAACTACACGCGAATAGCGCGATTTATTCGCGTCTGGTGTGAACGCACAGTTAGGCTCGAAAAATGCTCTTCACAAAACCTTGTAGTGTCTGTATATGCTATATTTCATGCATCGTTTCATTGTGATTGTGAATTAATCACTGTTTTGATCTAAACTCGGGATAGCTCTGAAAATGTTTGCAATTCAATGTGATTTATTCTGACACTTCAGGCACACACTGAGTTCAGCTCGTGAATACTAATCTATATCAGAAAATAGTTTTTTTTGAAGGGGGGTCTGTTTCTCAATACTGATGAGAGGTTAGAAATGCCTGAAACATAATTTCATGTGCACAAATACACTTTTTGGTGTCACAGCAAGAGCCTGATCTTCAACATGTTCAAAGCAAGCTAGCTTTAATAGACCCTTTTCACATGTTCACATGCTTCTCAGAGCGGAAGTCGTCATAGTTGGGTTAAATATTATAACTGTGAATGAGAGAATATTTTTGTTGTGTTTGTCCAGCAAAAGAAAAGCCACAATAGTGATTTCACAACTTTCAAAAAGAGGGAAAAAAGAGATTGAATCAAATGTATTAATATCAAATGAGATTGATAACGGCAGTCAAAAGAGAGAAACCATCACTCTTTTTTTGTTTTTTTTTTGTGTAATTTGATGCAAAAGTAATAAAATACTAAGTATTAGTGTTATAAATGTACATATATTTAAAAAAAAAAATGAAAATACAAAAAACGTTGCAGGATTTACGATATTGATGACCGTTAAAACGCGTCATCAGTCTGTGAAAAGGCTGGACTATCCACCATGACTGACTGAGAGAGATGTCCGGTGTCTTGAACTCTTAAAGTACCACATCTTCCCTCGCAGCCACAACAGAGACATGCACAAACCTCTGGAATCACCCCGTTAACCTCAAACAAATACCAACCCAGAGGTCAGAATAGCGCGACATGGCGGGATTCACCCACTCTCAGCGTCATGGCAACCGCACGGAACGTTCCGCTACAGAGCGCGCTTCTCTGCTTGCTTTTTCGCGGTCTCACTCAGTTTCCCGCCCACTCACGAGGCAATCCCCCTCAGCAACGATCAAACGTCATTGTCACAGCTACGCCCACACACTACAACTCAACTCGACGTAACGCGTTTCTCCGCTACGCACACCGTGGGCTGAGCAGCACCTCAGTCTTTATGACAGTGAGAATACCCCACAAAACCAAACATAAGGGTCAATGTTTTTGAAATTGAGCTGTATATATCATCTGAAAGCTGAATAAATAAGCTTTGTTAGGATAGGACGATATTTGGCTGAAATATTTGAAAATCTGGAATCTGAGGGTGCAAAAAAAATGAGAAAATCTCCTTTAAAGTTGTCCAGATGAAGCCCTTAGCAATGTATATTACTACTAATAATACATTATTTACATATTTGGATATTTACTATGGAACATGATCTTAATATCATAATGATTTTTGGCATCAAAAGAAAAATAATAATTTTCCCACATGAAAACATACTATAGTATATTATAGTAGTCTATATTATAGTAAAATTACAGTAAGATTACTCTAGTAAATACAATAGCGTTTTTGAACCATACTATAGTAAAGATACTACAGTAAATTATAGTTTTTACTACACTTTGTTAATTTACTGTAGTATATTTACAAAAACACTATAGTATTTACTAGAGTAATTTTACTATAATATACTATAGTATTTTTTCATGCGGGTTGACCCGTACAATGTATTGTTGGCTATTGCCACAGATATACCCGTGAGATGCACGACTGCTGTTGAGGTCCAGGGTCACATATATGATATAATCAGCCTATAAAGAAATAAATTAACTAACATATGTATATAATTGTATATAATACATGCATGTATATAAAAAGTAATTATAGCCTATATTAAAATTAGTTTCAAATTTGTTCTCATATCCCATGCATCTTAATTTCTTTTATAACTCATTTGTTTACATTATATAAAGCCTTAAAGTTCTGCATAATTAAGGGCGTGGCCACTTTGAGTGACAGGTGCCGTTTGTCTGCTGTCTGTTAGTCGTCACCTCAGCTCTGCCCACGTCCCGCCTCTTTGCCCATTTTCTGTTATCCGTTATTCTGTTGTGACGCGCTGACAAGATGACGACTCTTCAGATCCTATGAGTGACACTACGGCCATATTTGTTTACAGTCTATGAATGACACCAAATAGATGTTTTTCAAAATACAAACAATTATTTAAACCTCTTAACTGTCAACGTCACGCTGGCACTCTTTTTTGTCGCCTTTTTTTCGTATCATATATTTTCGTAATTATCATAAATTAGATATCATCCGAAAGTGTACGAACTCAAAATTCATCCTGTGAAAACCTTTTTGAAATTGGATGTTGTGTTACCATGGAAACAGTACTTTAATTCTTCTAGAGGGCTCCTCCCCCTAGTGGGCGGTGTCATGTTTCATATTACAATAATTATTTTAACGACTTTATAATCAAAATCTTTTCTAATCTTGACAAAACACATATCGTCGGAAAGGTCAGAGTCTCAAGGTTCCATATTTGGTGACCGTTTTGTGATGGAAGTGACATTTGGACAGGAATTTACAAGAAAATGCATAAAAAAAACAATCAATGGAATTTCAATGACACCCGGTGGCTGTTTGTGGTACAGCGCCCTAAACAAAATCTCATGGGAACTTCAATTTTTGTGATATCAACTTCAAATTTGGAACACAACTTGGCTCGACATATGGCTTTGATTTTATAGCAATTTTAGATTCAAACATTTTTGTAAAATATATATTTTATATAAAATAAACAATATTTAGAATAGTATTTTTCATTTACAGTACATTTAAACTTCCATAATTTTTTCATACTCTCATATTTTGAATTGCTTTCACTTTAGCAATAATCTGCCGAGTGTCTGTCTATATTAGGTCTATATTCCAAAGCATTCTTGAATTACAGCCCTTTAAGTTTAGATGCATTTTCATGTGTATTCTCAAAAAGGGGGGGGGGGGGGGGGGTGTTAAATTATATGTCAGCATATACATACTGTAAATACATCATTACACTGAACATAATCTAGCTAACTAGTATAATTTATTTACATCTGAAATGTTGCACGTATATTTAACAAGCAAAGTATTTATCATAATGTACTTTAAATAACATCAAAAAAGATCAGTAGTGATGATGTTGTACAATAAAGTCATGTTGCTGGAAATAGAGTCATCAGTGTCCCAAATGTGTAGTGAGCTAGGGTCCTTAACAGTGTGCACGACATACTGATTCACGAAGCTAGGGAGCTGATTGATATATTAAAAATGTTCTGGATAATCCAAGCGTTATAATGGCAGTAATAGTTGCTCTGTTTTTGAAGTCCATAAAAAGTGCATCTGTCCGTCATATAACTGCTCCACGCGGCTCTGGGGTGTTAATAAAGGCCTTCTGAAGCGAATCGATGCGTTTGTGTAAGAAAAATATCCATATTTTAAAAATTATTAAATTTTTTTCTATGGCTCTGCATCAGCCGTCCCCGCGCCATAACTTCCGGCGAATAAGGTCAAAATACCGGCGCGATTATAGATATACGCATAGATTCCTCATTAGTGCCTGTGCAGATCGGTCTAATGAGGCATCTACGTATATATATCTTTGATCGCGCCAGTATTTTGACCTTATTCGCCGGAAGTTATGGCGCTGGGAACACTAGATGACATTCGTATGATGAGAGGTAAAAAATAACATAAATACTGTTGGGTTTCTCACAGAAACCGATGGTTTTGTGTCTTCAGACATCAATGTGTCCCACGAGCCGCAGGTTTAATAAGGATTCGTATGTCTGTGTGTTTTTACTCTCATTGCTCTCATACTCTAAAATCTCCCCATTGACATCATTATACGACTATCACACTGTGTTAAACATCTTCATTTGTGTTCTACTGAACTATCCCTTTAAAGTTCATTTACTACCAATGTGGCAAATCAAAGGAGTTTCTCGACTGAATTAGTTACATATGCCAATGAAAGCCTAAACGTGTAATTTGCATAATTGTCAGTAGTATGACTTATGCAATTAGTCAGGCACCAGGGTTCTGTGCTACCTACATCTACACCCTGAGATCTAAATAGGATTTATATGTGCAGCACATCAACAATTTGTCTTTTAGAGCCTGTGGATGTAAACTCCGGAGCAGCTCTGAATCCCAACACCCTCAGGGAGTGGGAAGGAGTGTCATCCTCCATCTTAAAGCTCGCTTTCCCGCCTCTCATGAGATCTGCGCTGATGATGTCAGCAGGCCAGCTCTGATGTCATCGCTGCATGTGTGATTGTGTTGTTGTATTGTTAGCCTGCGGTGAGTATGATCACATCTGTGAGGACACTGGTACTCCCAAAAACAAACGTAAATGGAAGTCAGCAACATGCGAATATTAATGATTTCAAATGAGGGAGGGGCTTAAAAATGAGTCAGGAGAAACTGAAATTAGTTCTAGAGGTGGAGAAAGCTGTTACATTATACTGAAAGATTATGAAACCAATTAACCCCCCCCCTCTCCAAAAAAAAAAATCTAATTAGAAAAAAAGCATGCAATATAATTGCATTAAAAACACTAAGTAGTATGTTGTACTGACAAATGCTTAGTTAGTTAGTAGTTTACTAATACGCTGTAAAAAAATCCCAGTAAAATGTGTTTGCCAGAACTTTACCGTAAAAAAATACGGTAGCAAATTTTTAGTTTTACAGGACAGCACTTAGTTTACTGTCTATTCAAAACCGTATCATTTAAAGTGTTATATTGTAATAATTACGTGTACACTGTAAAATTTTACTGTAAAGTATTTCATTAATTTAAATAATGTTAAATTATCAACCTATTGAAATACTAATATCTGTTTGATATTGACATCCACCAATCACAGTGGAGATGAGAGTCACATGATGAATACTAATATATGGAAGATGTCATTCACACACTCACTAAACACCATCACGGTAACACACATGACATTTTAAAAATGCAATAAACATTCATTTAACAGCATTAGATGTAATAAAACACTAATGTTCATAACTGATTAAGAAGAAACTATTATTTCAATGAAAACACATCAATGTGACGCAGGGAAATCTGGGAATGTCAATTTTCGTTTTTTCACTGTAAATTACACAATGACTTGTTCTTTTTAACTTCCAAAAACTGTATTCTAACGGTATTTTACTGTAAAATTTAATCAAATGTAAGGTTAGATCTATTACAGTTATTCACTGTATATAGTACGGAAACTTTCTGTTTTTTTCACAGTAGCATTTTTACAGTCTTTTACCGTTAAAATCACGATCATTTTTTGCAGTGTTACTAAAAATGAACTGCGGCGAAAACTTGACATTAGATTTACTCTGGACTTAGTATCGCTACTATTGTTGTGTTTTGATGCTGAATATTGAAGTGTGTGTGTGACTCAAGCATGATCAGTTGCAAGATATTGTCACAAAGGTGGATTATATCAACACAAAAGTGTCATAAGGGGTTAACAGTACAATTGTAAAATATCATTATTCATCATGAACAATAGACTAGTTAATGATTTAGTTAGAACCTATTTATTACCTCCCTTTCTTTGAAACCAAATATCTGTGATTTCTTGTCAATTGGAAGAGAATTACAATAATATGAACGTTCTAAGTGTCCAACCAAAGGGAACACTGATCTCCGTAATGGAGACTTCAAACAAAAACATTTAGGAAAATCAACATAAATTCTTGAAGTCAGTTTATGCGATGTTCTCTCAAAATTTCGCCAGCGCGTGTCACTCCCGGATAACAGAAAATGGGCAAAGAGGCGGACGTGGGCGGAGCTGAGGTGATGACTAACAGACAGCAGACAAACGGCACCTGTCACTCAAAGTGGCCACGCCCTTAATTATGCAGAACTTTAAGGCTTTATATAATGTAAAGGAATGAGTTATAAAAACATTCCCCCCTCACAGTCGTCATGAAGGGCAACATTAGCCGTACAGACCAAAAGCACAGTTTGTCCCAGACTGTAAACATGTGTTCTTCTGCTGTAAAGTTGGCCATTTTAACATGAGCTCAATGAGATTCTGCTCCTTCTGGAGTCTGCCTCTAGTGGCCAGTCCATGAACTGCAGTTTAAGACACTTCAGTAATCGGCTTCAGGAGAAACTGCAGGAGGAGCCGCTTGATCAAAACACACTGAAGAAACGCGTCCCTTTAAAAATATATCAGTGAAGAGAGCCAATAGCACACAGGAAGCCATTTCAGCTTTATTATGACATAAATATGCAAATGTTAGTCAAATTGAAATGATCACTCAGATGAATAACTCTGCAAATTACAAACATGGGGGAAATAAGTGCACATTAAATCAATACCAATACACATCATAATTCCTACAGTGAATGTCAATCTGACTCATCAGACGTCATCGAGGTGCAGAAACGTTAAAGGTTCAGTAATATAACCTTGAATCATCACTGATGCTGTTCTACTGAGTGCACCTGCCTCGATAAACTCCGTTTAATAATATTGCTGAGTTATTCTGAATGATATTTTCCCATCCGATATATATCGTTTTGAAGGAAACAGCCTGGCAGATCTTTAAAAAAAAAAAGATGTTTAACTCCTGTAACCTGAACTGTGTCTTGGAGGGAAAGAGAGAAAAATAGAGGGAAACAGATGGAAAGAAGGAGGAGTGCGCTCACTCGATCAGCCTCTGAGCTGGCAGGTGGAGGGAAAGAACAATGAGGAAGAAAGGGGAAATTACCAGTTAGCCTCCAAGGCAAACCAACAGATTATCCGTCTTTGTGAAGAGTTGAAATTCTGCCCCTTTGACTGCACACAGCGATAGAGCACTGTACAGTTAAAGAGCTGCAAACATGCGTTAGGACACACAGCTGTAGATGTGGGTCAGAGGGTCAGAGGTCAGAGGTCGTGCTGTGTGAACAGGTGCTGGTTATGAACTGGCATATTTACTGGAAGTATTTACCAATAATATCTGTAGAGCCGCAGTTTCACCACAGCAGTTTAGTTAATATTTCTTTTGACTAAACTAATGTAAATCATGCTAGAACGTGGTAAATCGTGAATGTGGTAAATCATGGTAAACTATGGTAAATCATGGTAAACTATGGTGAATCATGGTAAAACTATGGTAAATCATGCTAGAACGTGGTAAATCGTGAATGTGGTAAATCATGGTAAACTATGGTGAATCATGGTAAACTATGGTAAATCATGGTAAACTATGGTAAAATCATGGTAAACTATGGTAAATCATGGTAAACTATGGTAAATCATGCTAGAACGTGGTAAATCGTGAATGTGGAAAATCATGGTAAACTATGGTAAATCATGAATGTGGTAAATCATGGTAAACTAATGTAAATCATGCTAGAACGTGGTAAATCATGAATGTGGTAAATCATGGTAAACTATGGTAAATCATGCTAGAACGTGGTAAATCATGAATGTGGTAAAATCATGGTAAACTATGGTAAATCATGCTAGAACGTGGTAAATCATGAATGTGGTAAATCATGGTAAACTATGGTAAATCATGCTAGAACGTGGTAAATCATGAATGTGGTAAATCATGGTAGACTATGGTAAATCATGCTAGAACGTGGTAAATCGTGAATGTGGTAAATCATGCTAGAACGTGGTAAATCGTGAATGTGGTAAATCATGGTAAACTATGGTAAATCATGCTAGAACGTGGTAAATCATGAATGTGGTAAATCATGGTAAACTATGGTAAATCATGCTAGAACGTGGTAAATCATGAATGTGGTAAATCATGGTAAACTATGGTAAATCATGCTAGAACGTGGTAAATCATGAATGTGGTAAATCATGGTAAACTATGGCAAATCATGCTAGAACGTGGTAAATCATGAATGTGGTAAATCATGGTAAACTATGGTAAATCATGGTAAACTATGGTAAATCATGTAAACTATGGTAAAACTGCTGTGGGGTAAATCTGTGGCTCTGCTGACAGACTCTTCTCGTATTTACCCTGAACTCATTCCTGGACTGCAGAATGAAGCGACATCCAATAAGATGAGCCGAAATGAGAGGTATCAATCTGTGCATTTAGCACCCGCTTTCTTTATGACTGCTTTAATATAAATGACTTGTCTGTATGCTTTGAATATGCAGCACATGTTAGAATACAAGAATAGCTCAGTAAAGTTGAAGGGAAGTTCCCTTTACAAATCTAATGACTGATGTTTACTCTTCAAATAAGAGATAAAGCCCCTGAGCACAGCCCCGGACGGACATGTTCCTGTCATCAGGGTTTGAAGTGTAAGACTGAAAAACTCAATGACCCTGAACTGTCACTCAACTTTCCTGTCATAATGAAAGCCAGTGAATGTCAGGGAAAACCAAACATAACTTGAGACGAGATGATTCAAATATTTTAAAGTATTTCTGGGTTGAATATGACCGTTCTTCAACAGCTACTGTGACTATGCCTCGAACTGCAATGTGTTTTTGATGTGGGATTACTTTTATATTCCCTTCTGATACTGCATTAACTTCATTCCTATGGATGGAGTTTGTGTATGTAAATAAAGGCACTGCTTTATGGATAAATTCAGAATCCACCCTTTCACAGATTTAAAGGGTTAGTTCACCCAAAAATGAAAATGCTGTCATTAATGACTTACCCCTCATGTGGTTGGACACCCGTCAGACCTCCGTTCATCTTCAGACACAAATGAAGATATTTTAGTGTAAATCTGATGCTCTGAAAGGCCTCCATTGGCTCAATTTTACACTCTCAAGACCCTTAAAAGACACTAAACGACTAAAGTTACAAAGTCCATCTCACTACAGCAGCTCTACAATAACTTTATGAAGCGACAATACACAATAGTTTTTGTGCGCAAAAAAAACCCCTAAATAACAACTTAATAAAACGTCTTGCATTGAGAGTTCCTTTCACTGGAACTAACCCCTGAAAAACAACCGTACCCCATAATCCCCCCTCCACCAAACTTTACACATGGTACAATGCAGTCAGGCAAGTCCCGTTCTCCTGGCAACCGCCAACCCAGACTCATCAGACAAAGAAGCGTGATTGGTCACTCCAGAGAACACGTCTCCACTGCTCTAGAGTCCAGTGGCGGCACACTTTACCCACGCTTTGCACCACTTGGTGATGTAAGGCTTGGATGAGTTGCTCAGCCATTGAAACCCATTCCATGAAGCTCTACACACTGTTCCTGAGCTCATCTGTAGGCCACAGAAGTTTGGAGGTCTGGAGCTCTTGACTCTGCAGAAAGTTGGCCACTTCTGTGACCCTCAGCATGTGCTGACCCCGCTCTGTGACCCTCAGCATGCGCTGACCCCCGCTCTGTGACCCTCAGCATGCGCTGACCCCCGCTATGTGACCCTCGGCATTCGCTGACCCCGCTCTGTGACCCTCAGCATGCGCTGACCCCGCTCTGTAACCCTCAGCATGGGCTGACCCCGCTCTGTGACCCTCAGCATGTGCTGACCCCGCTCTGTGGCCCTCAGCATGCGCTGACCCCGCTCTGTGACCCTCAGCATGTGCTGACCCCGCTCTGTGACCCTCAGCATGCGCTGACCCCGCTCTGTGACCCTCAGCATGTGCTGACCCCGCTCTGTGACCCTCAGCATGTGCTGACCCCGCTCTGTGACCCTCAGCATGCGCTGACCCCGCTCTGTGACCCTCAGCATGTGCTGACCCCGCTCTGTGACCCTCAGCATGTGCTGACCCCGCTCTGTGACCCTCAGCATGTGCTGACCCCGCTCTGTGACCCTCAGCATGTGCTGACCCCTCTCTGTGATTTCACGCGGCCTAATTATTATTATGCATATATAATTACACACACATGCATGTATATATTTAAGAAAAATGTGTTTATATATAAAGTATCCACATGAAAATATTTATTAAATATATACGTGAATGAGTGTGTATTAATATACACAGTACACACACACATTATGCAAACATATTCTTTGTGCAGACCATCACAGTGGTCTTATTTATCAGAAACGGAGGGCAAGAAGTGAGTGAAACTGAGAGAAGGGGGTGTTTTTGTAGCATCCTGTACCCGTGTGGGTGCAGAAAAGAAAGAGGGCTTTTAGTGCAGGGTTAGTGCAAGCTAGTGGTGTGTGTGTGTGTGTGTGTGTGTGTGTGTGTGTGTGTGTGTGTGTGTGTGTGTGTGTGTGTGTGTGTGTGTGTGTGTGACTCCGGCTGGCGGAGAGAAATGCGGTTGAGTCACCCTGGAGACCGCAGCTATAGAGATGAGTGTAACAAGCAGATCAGAGATGGTCTACCTCACTACTGTACACATATAACCTGCCCACTGAGCCTCGGCTTTTCCTCACACACATCAGCCCTCCGGACATACAACATCTCTCTTTCTTTCTCAGGGTCTGTTTTCCAAAACCATTGTTCTGTCAGCAAATCTGAAACCATAGTTCCAACCAAGATTCCAAACAGCATCACACACTTGTGTGGTCATAGTTTCTTGCTAGCAGAACATAAGCAAGCTAACATGCAGTACATTTGATATCTTTCATTCCATTTAAATATATATCATTTTTTTTGCATTAGAGCTAGGGATGCACGATATTATCGGCACGACATCGGAATCTTGAAAATATAAAAATCGGCATCGGCCGATATGAAAAATTATGCGGATATGAACACTGCAAAAAATGCTTTTCTTACTTAGTATTTTTGTCTTGTTTTCAGTCCAAACATCTAAAAAATCTTACATTAAGAAGCATTTACTAGACAAGCAAAAGTTTTTGTCTTGTTTTGGGGGAAAATAACTCAAAATTAAGGAAGTTTTTGCTTATAATAAGCAAAATAATCTACCAATGGGGTAAGCAAAATAATCTT